>OX345653.1:0-130000 GCA_947044365.1 Petrosia ficiformis | reverse complement strand
TTGTGACATCATTACTGATAGATCTAATTGTGTTTAGATGTGATGTGTACGTACATGTATGCCTCACACACACAAACATATAAATGTACACTTATACATGTACTACATATATACACACAAACATATAAATATACATGTACATATACATACATATATATACACAAACATATAAATATACACTTATACATGTACATATACATACATATATATACACAAACATATAAATATACATGTACATATACATACATATATGCACACAAACATATAAATATACATGTACATATACATACATATATACACACAAACATATAAATATACACTTATACATATACATACATATATACACACATACTTACAGAGGACATACATATATGTACATGTACATGCATACCACACATGCTAACATCACATGTTCTTATATATATATGGGTCATTATGGGTCAGTTTACATTCATCATTACCATACAAGTACATGACACTATATTAGATGAACATGACGTGTGTTACACAGACATACACACACATAATTATAATCTGGTTTCATTCCTGAACATGATGTCATGAAATTATAACAGAAGCTAATCGTCTCTGTATATTGTAACTAACTGTCTATATACATTGTATATAACTGTCTGTGTATATTGTCTATATACATTGTATATAACTGTCTGTGTATATTGTCTATATACATTGTATATAACTGTCTGTGTATAATGTAACTAACTGTCTATATACATTGTATATAACTGTCTCGGTATATTGTAACTAACTGTCTATATACATTGTATATAACTGTCTGTGTATATTGTCTATATACATTGTATATAACTGTCTGTGTATATTGTCTATATACATTGTATATAACTGTCTATTGTAAGATAATACAAATAAAATAAATGTTATTATAAACATAACACAAACAACATTAGTGAAATTATTACTTTAATAAAAGTTATGAGTATCAATATAATATATATAATTATATATATATAGTGAAGGGAAATTACTGTAAACGTCAGTTCTTAAGATAACATATATGTATTGATGAAAGCATATTTATGTTACAGTATTGACACAAATAGAGGATCGTTGAGCTGTAAACAATTGCATTTAACAATTTTATGACAAGTTATTGTGAAAGAAACAGTTATATATATGTATATATATATATAATTATATATATATATACTAATGACTTGTATGGTGATAAAATAGATAATTATAGTTACGTTTGAGGAGGTACACACCTATGTACCATCTTTATATATATATAATTTATCATATTGTATTGTATAATATTTATACTACATTATACTATTGCATTTATCAAGTGCTATATGAAATTGAAACTATTTGAAAAGTACATCATCATAACTCACAAATTATGAAGCAAATGAAAGATCAGTTATCTTTTAATAGTTAGATAGTAACAAGGTCACTTGTAAACCTCTCGATGTTGTTTGCAGAGTGCTAGAATAGTAACCCTTGCTTGCTGACATTACAAACAATTTGAAAATCAAACAATTTTGTTTATATACCCGGGAATGGTCAAGACCACGCCCATTTTAATTAATTGTAATCACGTGACTAAAGTTGGAGAAGATGTCTATAATACAGGATCCACATGATTCAAGTGGTTTAATTCAAGTAGACTTTCTTCTTCCAACAGGAATACTAATACCAATTGAATGTAAAGGAGGTCAGTCAGTATCAGAGATCAAGGAGAAGTTATGGGAGGAGGCAAAGAAGCTTCCTCTATTTCAATCCTTACGTCAAGCAGGATGGTATGTGTTTATATTTGTAAATCTAAAAGCTGAGCAAGAGGAATGTCTAGATGAACAATTGCGATTATGTGATTTACAAATGTACAAACCTCTTTTCAAAGTTGTCGAGAGGAAGGGAAACGAAGCAGAGAAAAAATTGAGTACTCAAATCAGCTGGCTGATTGGACGTCAGGTAAAGGAGTTTGAGAATTCAAGAGATCCTGAAGTAACAGATTTTCGTATTCTAATGGTTGAGGAGTGTCGGATGGCTATTGAACGAAGAGCATGTTTTAAATGGCTGGACAAGTTACTGTACTGTTTCCCTCCAAGGTTAGTAGGTGTCTATTATCTAATCATAACAATCCGTTATTAACCTGACCATCTTTGTATGGGTTTGCTTTGGCCTGCCCCTCTCTAATTAAATGTTTATTAATGTTCATTATTATTTCAGTCTGGAGAGTTCATCAAACATCACAGCATCAATTGAAGAGAAGCTAACTGAGAATGGACAGTTCAGAGTAAGTGTTGATTTCTGTAGTTTGGGAAAGATTGGTCAAAGTACTACAATACTAATTCATTGTGATGAGAAACCTCCTGAGGTCATTGAAAAAGCACTTAAAAAAATACACAGGGTTGAAGGAGAACCAGAATTATCACAAAATCCACAGGATTATGTGCTAAAGGTTTGTTATTCAGCTATTCATATTTTATTTATCTATCTATTTATCTATCTATCTATCTATCTATTCATCAATCTATCTACACATACGTGTTGTCAAGTATATGTGTGGTAGTATTTTCTGTTTTTATACACAGTGCTTTATTTAGACATAAGAACTACATGTTATAAAAACATTGAATATAAATTATTTTGACTAACAAAAAAATTGTTATATATAACTATTATTGTATGCTTACAATAAATATACTAACTGTACTGTGTGTAATACACAGGTGTGTGGACTTGAGGAATATATTGTTGGTGATGATAATCCTATGATACAGTTTAAGGTATGTTGTGTATGTAGAGAGATAATTACCTCATTCTCTCCCTCCTCCTCCTTCCCCCTCTCCCTCCTCCTTCCCCCCTCTCTCTTCCCCTCTCCCTCCTCCTTCCCTATCTCCCTCCTCCTCCTTCCCCCTCTCTTGTATATCAGCACATACGTCGGCCTGCTGGTAAAGGAATTCCACCAAAACTAACATTAATTAGCAAATCATCATTACAAATTGAATTAGAACCAGAGACATTCATTCCTCCAACAGTTCCTAGAAAAGAAGTATCTAAAGCACCAAAAAGTGAGTCTTTACATCTCAGAGATTCTTTGATACTCTCTCTCCTCTCTCTCTCTCTCTCTCTCTCTCTCTCTCTCTCTCTCTCTCTCTCTCTCCATCCCCCCCCCCCCCCCCCCCCCCTATCTCTCTCTCTCTGGTATAGATTCCATTTCTTTATGGGATTTGGATGGTAAATTTCAAATCAAGGTCTCTAGTGCCACTAACCTCAATGTTGGAAAAGAAACTTCAGTAAGATACCATAAATCCATTCATTAGTTCACTTGTCATCCATTAATTAGTTCTATCCATATTCAATTCACTGTTCCATTATAATGCTAATATCTTGTAGATTCAGGTTCATGCTGGCTTGTATCATGGTACTGAGACTTTGTGCAAAGCAGAAAACACTCGTTCTGTTCAACAAGAAATAGCAGAAAACAAACCAGTTTGGAACTGGAATGAAAATATTGAATTCTCTATTTGTGTTAGGTAATAGGAAGTAAATGTTACCTATATCTATCTATCTATCTATCCATCTATCTATCTATCTATCTATCTATCTATCTATCTATCTATCTATCTATCTATCTATCCATCCATCCATCCATCCATCCATCCATCCATCCATCCATCCATCCATCCATCCATCCATCCATCCATCCATCCGTCCGTCTGTCCGTCCGTCTGTCTGTCTATCTATCTATCTATCTAAGGACTACATAATTATATTTTCTGTATTTAGTGATTTGCCTCAAGGTGCAAGATTGTGTTTAGCAATTTATGCTGTATTTAAAAAGAAGAAAAAAGAAGAAAAAGTGATTATTTATAATTAAATTAATTACCTCAGGAGTGTGAGAGTATTATTTTCATTTAGGTACCTCTAGCATGGGTAAATCAACCTCTGTTTGACTATCGTTTCCAGCTATTGAGTGGAGTAAGAGCTTTACCATGTTGGGTTGTGAGTCCTGAAGATCCTCTTGAAGATCGACTGAATCCAATAGGTGAGATATCCCATAGCCACTGGTCTCAGACTCTCAGCTACCAATACTCTAACCACTGAGCTATAGCAACCACTATCCCTTCACAGCCCTCTACAGATCTATCCATTATTTTATTAATTTTTTTTCAGGTACTGTAGTGACAAATCCAAATGCAGCTGACGCTCCTAATGTGACTATTCATTTCAAAGAGTATTCATCCTCTCCTGTAGTATATCCTAGTCTTGAGAAAGTATTAGAACTAGCTTCAAAGGAGGTGGAAAAGGTTCGTTAATTATAATATCTTATTAAATATTCAT
This sequence comes from Petrosia ficiformis, assembly GCA_947044365.1. Lineage (NCBI taxonomy): Eukaryota > Metazoa > Porifera > Demospongiae > Haplosclerida > Petrosiidae > Petrosia > Petrosia ficiformis. Next base: position 125,668 of record OX345653.1, on the reverse strand, counting down.
TAATCCTTATCCGTATAATTAATTAATTTGCATGTAAGTACATGTACATTGTATGTCAATCATGAATACCTCTCCATCATCTCTCCCTCCCTCTCTCCCTCCTTTAGTACAAAGAGGAAAGGGTAGCGAAAGCATATGAACAAGAGTTACAAGATATTGTAGAGAGAGACCCATTAGCCACATTGTTTGAATTAGATAAAGAATTAGTTTGGAGATTCAGAATGTATTTACTGGAAAACTTACCATCTTCTTTACCTAAGCTACTCAATTCTGTCAAATGGTCTCAACACAAAGATGTAGCATTTGTAAGTTAGACAATGTATGTATGTATACACATACAGACACGTGGATATTATGAACATGCATACATAGTTACATACATATATGCATATCCACGTACATACTATTAGTATTTTCTATGTCTTTAGCTTCAGTCCATTCTTCAAGCCTGGAGACCACTCCCTCCTGATGAAGCTCTTGAGCTACTGGACTATGCCTATCAAGATCCATATGTCAGAGCATATGCAATGCGTTGTATTGATCAACTACCGTATGTTAATAGAGTAATATATAATAGAATAGAGCTATTGAAATTTGGTATCCAGTAATATAAGCACTAATAAGAACAGTAGTTGCTTCTCCTAGATACCTTAGCTTCATGAAATGACCCATTCAATATATACATGTTCACTCCTATCCTGCTTCCCTTCCAATTAGCGATTCTGAATTGTCTCAGTATCTTCTTCAACTTTGTCAAGCTCTCAAATATGAAAGTCATTTAGACTGTGCACTTGCCAGATTCCTTTTAGAAAGAGCATGGAAGAACAGATGTATTGGTCATTATTTATTCTGGCATCTAAGGTACCTTTATATATATATATACATATATATATACATGTACATGCATACATACATGTCAGTGTTTTTGATAAGCTCATATGGCTCACCATTGGCCCAAAGAGCTTCTTATTTGGTACAGCACAGTTCTCTTTGGCCCAGTGGCGCAGGTAATTATGATTATATTGTCACTAACAGCATCAATTCTTTGTTAATTGGCTCAAAATGTATTCCCAATGGCGTACACACTAACCATTGTTGAGCCAATTTGGCCCATACTTCAAAAGTTATCAAAAACACTGATACATGTACATACGTTATATATAATTACATATTATACACACACACATATATATAATGATATATATATATATAATGATATATATATATATTAAATGATATATATATATATATAGACACATACACACTTCTATTTATACATATTTTAGAGCAGAGATGGATGTTCCTGAAGCGTCCCAAAGGTTTGGTTTATTACTAGAAGCATATTTAAGAGGTAGTGTTAACCACATTCCTGAACTACGAAAGCAAATGGATGCTATGGGGAAAATGAGAAGTATATCAGAATTACTACACTCTAAAGCTTTCAGAGATAGAGTGAGTTACAATCTGTTCAGTTCCATGTGTCTGTCTATCATCAATATATTCATTTATATATGTTTCTATCCATCCATCAATGTATGCATACATTCTTTTAGGACAAGAGAGATAAAGCAAAGGAAGCCATGTTACAACTGTTAGCTCAGTTTGGTTATCAAAAAGTACTGAGTCATTGTATGTCAACACTAAATCCTAAACTTAAACTAGGAAACATTAGGTAATGACATGTAATTAATTAATAATTGTTTGTGGGCGTGTCTTGTTAATAATTGGGGGTGTGTCATTAATGATCATGTGATGTGTGGGTGTTATTAATGATGATGTAATGTGTATCATTAAGTAATGTGTGGGGTGTGTCATGTTAATAACATGCTTGTAATGAGGGGATCACCATTATTTAGTTTCTATTCAATTTCCTTTTTATTTTCAGAGAAAAAGAATGTCGTTTTTATGATTCTAAAATGAGACCTCTTCTAATGGTATATGAGAATACAGATCCTGCAGCTGCATCATCTGATATAAGAGTTATTTTCAAGAATGGAGATGGTACGATGTATTTATAATGTACTATAAATTAAGAGTACTAAGTAGCACAGAGCATAATATTTTCTAACGACCTTAATGGTTGCTATGGTAACATACTTGACATATTATTGTTATGTATAACATTGTCAGTCACATGTGTTATATTTAAAGATGGTGTTTTTTTTTACAGGAAATCTATTGATTGTATAATTCTAAACTATACAATAATAGGAAATTGAATGCATGTAGAGTCGTGTGTCGTGTACTCCTTTGTTGTTTTAGGAGAATGATCCCTCTAAATTATAATAATATCATTACTATATATGTACTCATTATTGTAGTGTGTTTGTATATATGTGTGTGGGGGGATAACAATAGTGATCTGTACATTATAGATTAATGTCATGATTTCATGGACATTAATCACACAATTGGACATTTCGTTTAATTACATTCCTCTATTAATATTATATAGACTTACGTCAAGACATGTTGACTTTACAAATTATAGGTGTTATGGATAATATTTGGCAACAAGAGGGACTTGATTTGAGGTGTCTGTTCATTTGTCATCTAATATACATCATCCATTCATCCATAGCTGTTTATCCATACATCATATCATCAACTGACTCTATCCATCTAGATTATTACCATATGGCTGTATATCTACTGGTAATAGAGTTGGATATATTGAATGTGTGACACAGGCTGAAACTATTGCTAATATACAAAAACTGTTGAAAAGTAAAAGTAAATTATCTCTTTGGGATAGTAGCCTCTTGTATCAATGGTTGAAAGATAAAAGCCCAACGGATACACAGTATGTGTGTATGTCTGTCTTTCTGTTTGCATATCTAAAAGTGTCTCTGTCTGTATGTGTTATAATTATCATAGGACAGTTTGTAGTGTAGTTTATATATATGTATAATATATGAAAGGAAGTTATAAATATAATGCATATGTATATATAGTTATATGTCACTGCTAATATTATGTGTTGAGATAATAATCACCTGATGTGTACTCACATTTTAGTGACTTCTTTCACTTTAATGAACATGTATTGTCAGTTTTCAGAAAGCTGCTGAGGCATTTTGTGTATCCTGTGCTGGTTACTGTGTAGCTACATATGTATTGGGTATAGGAGATAGACACTCGGATAATATAATGGTGAAAACTAATGGACAACTATTTCATGTTGATTTTGGTCACTTTCTAGGAAACTTTAAGGTATAGTATCTACATAATCTTAAATATTCATTATATATTAAATATTCATAGTATATTATTCATTACATCACGTATTCATTATTATATTTAGGTCAAGTTTGGAGTTAGAAGAGAAAGAGTTCCATTTGTACTGGCTAGTGATTTTGAACATATTATTGACAAACATTTCGGATTTAATTCGTTAGTTAATTAATGTTAAATTGATTCTTATAATTAAATTAACTGTTACAGATTTGCATCTCTGTGTGAAAGAGCCTATCTGATTCTTCGACGCAGAGCTCCTTTGTTAATTAATCTTCTAGCCATGATGTTACAAACAGGAATTCCTGAATTGAGATCTATGGATGACCTCAATTATGTCAGGTTAGGACTGATGTTCATGGCTCGACACTCCTCCATATAATCATTAAAATAATTTTGATGTCATAAGTCATTAGTAATGCTAGACTGCATTTCAATGTAATTACCCTGGTTATAATTAAGTAATAGCTAGATTGTGTTTTGTTTGTCGCCTCATCCATCCCAGTGTGATATTACATACATATCATACTAAATTGAATATTTTAAATGCAGCCCATCCCTATATAGACAGTACTCTCTGATAAATATCAAATGCTTAGAAATCCAATATCCAATTGGACATAGACATACAACAGAGTCACATGTATGTCACATTATAATTATAGGTTACCACCCTGTAATATATAAATCTCACTAATATAAAATCTCATAACATTAATACATCTTTCCTGAGTCAATGCTTTTGAGTTTAATTGTGAAAGATGGGGCAAGCCTGAGCTACTGATAATGGTCAGAACATGTGATAATACTTATGTAGCTAATTGGAACATGCAGTATTACTTACGACATACATAGAGCGATTTCATCACCAGCTCCCTAATGTGGGGCTCAGATAAATTAATTATGTGATCACATATCATGTAGCTTTAACTTGATATTTTCCTCATGCAGAGAAGCATTAGTTCTTGGTGAGAGTGAAACTGTTGCTAAGGAGCACTTTAGAACAAAGTTAAAAGAAGCCCGAGGTAATGCTTGGTCAACCAGTTTGAACTGGTACGTACATGGATTAGCAAAAGACAATCGTCAATAATAATTTATATCATAATTATTATCAACAAATTCAATTTTTTTTGTTTGTATTTTTCAATATTAAAATATTAATTTTATAAAATATATTATGATTACTACTGTATGTTCACCTCTGTGTTGTTTGCAATAAAATTTTACAGCTTATAATTGATCAAAATGTTATAGTCCACATCCTCATTAGCAGGATGTTGAATTTCACACTGCACTGATTCGTCACAACTGCAGACTCAAAGAAGTATAGAGTTCTATGCAGATATTACATTCGTGTTATTACAGAATGCTAGAGCGGAGAATATCTGCTGCTTTTCCAGGGAGGAAGATGTTAACACTGTTAGCTGTTCATTTGTTCAATATATTGTGTCTCATGACAGTCACTGCAAAAGGTGAGCTTGTTATATTAGTATGTGATTATACTAGTACATGTATAATGTTTTGTCTTTAGAAACTTGTTATAATAATTGTAATGATAATAACTATGAAATGTTGTACTATAAATATTATGTTATATATATAATATTATAGTCTTATGAATAAATAATCCTTTTGAACATTTTGTTAATGAGGAATATCTACAGTGATCCCACATCCTGAAACCATATTACTGTTACTCCTTTACTTAATTATAATAATAGTTATATGTATTACCAACACCGCTTTCATCAAATGATACTGTAGTAAATTACCACGTTACCTCATTTTAAAGGTATTTCTACTTATTAAGATTCAGATAATTTTTATGATTTCATTATTACCATACTGCTAATTGCTATAGGTTCTTATATAACTGACTTCAAAATAGATTCAACAATTGTGTGCTTCACCTGCGACTGCCATCTTTATAAAATATCTTGTACACTATAATTAGAGGTACTTTGCATTTATAAAACACACCCTTCAGTAGAACGAAGAATTTCTTGTGAAATATTATCATGAAGTCATTTCACATCAACCAATACTTCCTAATAAATAGTTCAAGTGAACTAATAAAACTAACGAACATGATAATTATATAGTTATTACTTCATTTACCTATGTATTATATTACATAGGTAGTTATCTGTATGCTGTTCAGGTTGAACCTGTCATATTTATAATGGAACCAGAATCACAAGTTGTTACTGAAAATACACCTATTAAATTATCCTGCCAGGCACGAGTCGCTCCTTTAGTTAGTGATGAACCACTCCCAACAATCACTTGGTTACGAAATGGAGTAGAGATAGATATAAATAATGAATATAAAACTAATATTAATGTCAGTATAGGATACAGTGAATTGATTATACAAAATACTACTGTGAATCATAGTGGATATTATCAGTGTGTAGTTAGTGATGCTAAAGATCATGATATATTTCTAATGGATGTTACATATCATTACGTCACACTAAGTAATAAAGCTGTCATTAAAATAATCACTAAAGGTTAGTGCCATTACATGTAAGCTAGCTATAGATAACTTATAAGTGTCTACATTGGGTTTAGTAATAACTACATTGATTGTGTTATCTTCCTGTTTAGAAGTTCATTTGATAACTCTTAAACTGAATGAACCAGTTGTACTGGAATGTGGTTTAGATGAACATACCACATGGGAACACAACAATATGACAAAATTTGATGAGGTGTTATCTAAATTGTATCTATTCATCTATCTCTATCTCACCTATTATCCCACCCATCTCTACCTGTTCATCCACCATCCCCTATCTGTTCATCCATCATCCCACCCATCTGTCTATTCATCCATTTATTTACTCATTTATTTAGACTGTTCATATTCTTGCCAATGGTTCTTTGGTAATATTCACATTGGATGATACACATGCCGGTGTGTGGCAGTGTTACAAACAAATCCATAATCAGACTATAAATGGAAATATCTATAATATTGAAATATCATCAGGTTAGTATAATAGTTTGTATTGATAACAGATAGGAGGGGAAGTGTCATGAGATTCCCCCTCCTATCCTTAATGTTTGTACATATATGGCATCTGTTTTTATTGGTTATCTGTCACTATTGGGCTCCAGTCTTGCATAGCAGTAGTGTGACAATACTAAATGAAGTAGTAGGTCAGTCTCCTAGCTTGAGGATTCAATGTGCCTAAGGAGTGTTGTTGTCCTCCACATGACTTCCATTCTTGAAGATATATCATGTTATACGTGTATATCTTATGTACTATCTCAGATTCCCTATCATTATATATTATATCAACATCAACATCCTATATTCAACATACACAAACATGTGTTAATTTTTGTCAATGTGTTCTTCTTTCCCACACTCTATTGACAAAATAACATGCACATACACTCATGAACATGTACATTCACATATGAACACACACACACACACACATATATACAGATTCCTACATTGAAATACCTCTTGTCTTAATTGATTCTAACAATACAAATCCAACAATTGGACAACCTATAGTTCTGTCTTGTCACGCGGGACTATGGGATGTTATAAATATTACATGGTATCGTTTGTCCAGTGATCACAAAACTTTGTTGCTTATTGAAGACATTCAGTTATATTCAGGAAATGAAGACGATAGTGAAGATATTGAAATGTTTTACATAATTAATGAACTAAGTGAAGAGGATCTTGGATACTATGTTTGTGTGTTAATTCTTGAAACAATAGATGGAAAGATAGAGGTTGTATCAGAAGAATATCAACTCACATTGAGAGGTAAGCTAAGGTTCTATGTGATGATTTATGTATGATTAGAATCATGATCAATTTACGTAACTAATAATCATCAATCATCTCATCATCTTAGTATCACATCAATCATCATCAATCATCATCAATCATCATCAATCATCATCATTCATCATTACATCAATCATCATCATTCATCATCATTCATCATCAATCATCATCATTCATCATCAATCATCATCATTCATCATCAATCATCATCATTCATCATCAATCATCATCATTCATCATCATTCATCATCATTCATCATCATTCATCATCATTCATCATCATTCATCATCATTCATCATCATTCATCATCATTTATCATCATTTATCATCATTCATCATCATTCATCATCATTCATCATCATTCATCATCATTATCATCATTCATCATCATTCATCATCATTCATCATCATTTATCATCATTCATCATCAGTCATCATCATTAATAATCACCATCCTTCAGTCTTGATCACATCATCATCATCATTATGATTATTATGATATTCTCTTTTCCTCTCCCTGCAGCTCTCCCATCCATTAACAATCCAACACGTGTCAGAGATGTGTATTTATCAGATAGAGAAACTTACTTGGAACTTGAATGTGATGTAAATAATGATGACCTTACTCAAGTGTACTGGACTAAAAACAGTATACTCTTAAATACTACCCTGTATAACAAGACTACTAATATCCTGAATGTACCTAAGGAATATGTTGATAACTGGTTATTTGGTGTGTACCAATGTTTTGCAGAGAATGACTTAGGAATGGACAATATCGTTATACGTGTTCTAGTTGAAGGTCAGTCTGTCATTCTCCTCTTGAAATTTCTTTTAATTTTTATTTAATGAAACAATAATTTATTTGTTAGTTTGATAATGATCTTTAAGAATTCAATTTTCGTTATTTAGTATTATTATGAATATGTTGTTTTAGATTATATATTTATACTCTTATACCATATCATTTGTACAACTAGGTTTGTCTAATCCACCTGGTAGTTTAACCATTCATCCCAAAACTAATATTGATCCTGTTGTGGAGATATCATGGGTCCCTCCAGTACACAGAGGAGGACAGTCTAGTTTGGCATATGAAATAAGCTACTATACAAACTTTTTTGATCAAATGAAAGAAACATATAGAGGAGATGATAACTCTCATTCAATATCATTGTCTAATGAGGGTACATATTATTTTGCTATTCGCGTGAAAAGAAATATTCTTGGATTATATGCTGCATGTTCTGTTGATACTGAGTCAAGATGTAAGTATGTCTGTGTCTGTGCCTGAAAGGGTATGTATGTATGTACTCCATGTTCTATTAGACTACAGAGATGCTCAGCCATTGACATTTTTTACTTGTGTCAATGGAAATACTAGTGTAGAATGGAAACCTCCTGTTCCAGATCCTTCCATGAAACCTGCAGAATTTGTCACAATGAATGGAAGCTGTGTTTTTGATGGAAAAATTGAGAAGGTATATGTACTACCAATGAACTTACAATTAGACATTAGATAGTAATATATCTTTATGTAGATCATCATTACCATTTAATCAACACCAGACTTATCATCTGTACAGTATCATGTGTATCATGATGATCTTCATTTCATTCATCTTCTACACTATCATGTGTATCATAATGATCTTCATTTCATTCATCCTCTACACTATCATGTGTATCATAATGATCTTCATTTCATTCATCTTCTACACTATCATGTGTATCATAATGATCTTCATTTCATTCATCCTCTACACTATCATGTGTATCATAATGATCTTCATTTCATTCATCCTCTACACTATCATGTGTATCATAATGATCTTCATTTCATTCATCCTCTACGCTATCATTTGTATCATAATGATCTTCATTTCATTCATCTTCTACACTATCATGTGTATCATGATGATCTTCATTTCATTCATCCTCTACACTATCATGTGTATCATAATGATCTTCATTTCATTCATCTTCTACACTATCATGTGTATCATGATGATCTTCATTTCATTCATCCTCTACAGTATCATATGTATTATGAGCAACTTGATGTCACATATACTGATCAACCATTTGTTAATCTACCAACTGGTACTATCTGTGAGTTTTATGGTATATATGAATTGAATTACACTCCTACACACATATGTGATGATGATGCTGATTTTTCAACTCCATATTTTGAGATTCCTCGACAAACATGCCAAGTACCAACAGCTCTCAATGAGGGTATGTATAGACAGATGCAGTATTGAATTGCTTAATAGAGATGCGTCATTATTATTATCCATCTTTTGTCATAGTACTTTCAACTGATATTGAGCTCACTGGTCTGTGTAATATATCAACTGTGTATATATCTTGGAATGTACCTGAAGCTGTCTTGTGTTCACTGGATACATTTAATACTGTGTTAGAAATATCTGGAATATGTGTACAAAAAGAATGGAGTGTAACTGTAAGTGGTAACTGGATAGACACACTGACATTTGTGTTATAAAGAGTGCAAACAACATCATTACTTCACTTGATTCTTGCATGTCATTGACATTATAACTATTTACAAAAAGATTTATTATGAAGAAATAATAGTTTGGTCCAGAAGGCCAAAACGTTGTGTGCAGTACTATTACTTCATAATAAATCTTTTTGTAAAATGTTATAATGTCAACTCCAAAGTACAGACAGACTGACAGACAGATAGATAACCACCAGGTGTTACGAATTAGTTTGTTACATCATCTTTTAGTCAAACATTATTTACAAATCAGAACTTTATAATATAACAGTGCACATAATGTGTTCTCTTATCAAGACTGATCAAAGATTCCACTCCTTGTAAAAGAATGTCTCTCTTGATGAGTTTTGTAGCTTATATCCAATCCAATTCAGTGGCCTTCCTTTCAGAGTAGTGATTTTTTTAAATGGAGATACAAGTTTTTTCAGCAAATACACAAGTTTGGTGACTATTGACAAGTAATTGAACACAAAAACAGCCCTTACAAATATTTAAAAATCATGACTAATGTAATATAGGGGTCTCTTCATAATTATAAGGATATTCATCATGAGTCAGATGTAGACATTATTGTATTCTGTGGTTTGTATAAGTATTATATTTATAATAATTATAGCTACAATATTGTCGAGTCATTATAATTGTAGTGAGTCCTGTAACTTTTATTTCTATAGTTTATAGAGGAAATTGATCTTTCAGTTAGTCCTGGAGGAGTGGTGACATTTATGAACATCCCTACTGGTTCCATATGTTCCTTCAGTGGTAATATTAATAACAGTGATTATAGGGTACTACCTGTCCAGTGTATGCTGGACACAATAGCTGTAGAAAACCCTTTTAATAAAAGTTTTTATAAAGATCCGTTGAATTGTCCTGTGGATGGTAAGACTCATCAATTATTACTTTATTAATGTTTAGTGTTGTTACTATATTACAGCTGATTTATCATCAACTAATGTGCCCATTTCACCACCATATATGGAAACCACCACGAGTGTAAACAATTCTATTTCAAATCTAGGCAATTCTATTTCAAGTACTACAAACCCTAAAGTCACTACTGTAGCTACACTTAATGGTATGTATGTATGTATGTATGTATGTATGTATGTATGTATGTATGTATGTATGTATGTATGTATGTATGTATGTCTGTTTGTCTGTCTGTCTGTCTGTCTGTCTGTCTGTATGTATGTATGTATGTATGTATGTATGTATGTATGTCTGTCTGTCTGTCTGTATGTATGTATGCAACTAATGTGCCCATTTCACCACCATATATGGAAACCACCATGAGTGTAAGCAATTCTATTTCAAATCTAGGCAATTCTATTTCAAGTACTACAAACCCTAAAGTCACTACTGTAGCTACACTTAATGGTATGTATGTATGTATGTATGTATGTATGTATGTATGAATGTATGTATGTATGTTTGTATGTATGTGTATTATGATGTGTATCTATTTTAAATCCATATAGCAGATAATAATGACGCAGTTGTAATTGTAGTTGTGATATCATTCATTTTCTTATCCATATTGATGTCTGGTGTAATCACTCTCATTTCTTTCTGCTGGTTCAGGCAAAGGAGAAGATTAACAATAATTAAACTAGTAAGTGTTGGATATAAGAATATGAATGGTTAATATATCCATTACTGGACATGCCATTACATAGAAATTAATGGATACATTGATTTATTATAGATTAACAAATAAATTGTTTTATGGCCAAAACTATTCAGATGTATAATATAAAACTTGTATTAGAGAGAAGATACTAGGATATTGGAATATACAGGATAGTTGTGGAATTGTATATAGAAATATTAAAGGACAAGTATTGAGCAATGTATACACATGTGCTTGATGTTATTCAGATTTCAGATTGATTTATTGGAATTGAAGTTTGAAGTTCAATTTAATGATATGTGACTAAATTAAAATGAATTGACAAGAATTGAACTAAATTAATAGATAGATTTAATCGTTTCAGAGAATAGGTTCAATTCCAATATCCAAATCTCTATTGTTGAGTCTTGCTTCAATTACATTATACATCAATTCATATACAACACTATTAATTACTCACTGACAATTATATACAACAGGATATTTCATCACACAAGCATATCTTTGATCATTACTAGTCACTGTGACCTTTCTGTGCTTGGGAGGTATCATATATTTATATAACCCTGGTTCTACATAAATAAAATAATACATGCTTTGAAGTCCAAAAGGAAAGATGTTTCATAGGAAGGAAAACACAAATACACCAAATATTGATGGTATTACAGCATCAATACACAATTGCATCATTATTATGCAACAGGGTGTCGTGAACACATCAAAGAGATTGGCAGAGAGAGAGATGTTGATATGATCTACAAAAATGTTGGGTTATTAAATTAACAAATAATTATCGTGGAACTCCTCGTAAATAGTAATAATTAGAAGAATAATGTAGTACTACCATACAAATAGCACCTTCGCCAATCTGTCTGGTTTCATATTACAAGGTGTGTTTAAATTTCAAAGGTATACATACATGTAGTTAATTAATATCTTATGTAGGGTAGTAACCTGCCACAAAGAATTTACTGTCAATGTGCTTGATTACTATAGTATAAAAGTATAAATCTACTAGTCGCGACTTAGCAGATTGTTATAGCAACAACTGATATTTGTCTATTATCTATGGTTTAAGCATGCTAAAGCTTTAATAGTGCATGGTTGTTTATAGTACATCCATGGTTACCACAGGAATATTGAATAGGGAAAACACATTAATATCAACACATCAAAGGAATGATTTATAGAGTTTGTTCTCTTTATATCTACATTGATAATAATAATTATTATAATTGAGATGTTTAGTGGGAAAATATATTAATGTACATTATATATTTCTGTGCAGTATACATGTATTGTTTTGTTGCTGTTGTTCAATCCTTTATTTTGGTGTGATAAGGGAAATCTTTCACTTGGGTCTATTCTTTATACATTTGTCATCCCTGCATTATCTTGAAAATTGACTATATAGATAGATATGATCTCAAATGTGCCAAATTATATGTTGTACTTCTTAGAATAAATATATATATATAGTTGTTCCACTTCTAATTAGAAAGTGTAACTTCTTTTTATGCAATTTATCCTTTCTGTTACTGAATTGTGTTCATAGAATTTACACATAATTATTTAATTACAATTATGAGCTGTACTTCATTGTTCCAATTATGCAATGACACTAAATGCATGTATGCATGTAAACTTTACATATACACATATGTACATAACACACAGATTACACAACTCATTAATAACCATATTTTTTTTAATTAGGAGGATTCTGAAGTGGTAGCAGTACAAGTAGACCCCTCACTCTATGATGACAATATTTCTATTAAAACAGATATCCATCCTATCCATAATAATTATACTATACAAGTCACTGTTAGTGAGACGGATGCCACAGATGGTGTTGAAACTAAAGATATGAATGATGACAGTGGATGCGTGTTTATAGATAATATATTTAACTCCAAAGTTCCACAACACTCTCCTAAAGATATTATTGAAACAAAAAATGTCACAGTTGACAGTATTAGATGTGTAGTTATGGATGATGGATTTACTTACAAATCTGCAGTATATCAAGCTGACACTACCGGTGGTAGTGATTATGGAAGTGAAACTATGTCATCTGCAACTGAGCGAGGTCAAGATTACCATGAATGTATTGCTCAAGATTTGGCTGAAGTTGAAGCTATGAATAGAACTGAAAAATTTCTAGAAACAGAACGAAGCTTGACAAATGTATTAGAACTAAACTATGTTAGCAATAAACACACTAATCCTATTAAGGACTTCGTTGTAATTGATGATGGAAATGATCATAATCGTGAAGATACAATTCAATACATACGTTTCAAACCAAGTTGACTTACATTTCATGCATGTACACTGAATGTCAATAAACTTATTACATTTTTTATCAGTTTGTATTGTTGATAGTAAAATTATTATTATTATTATTATTATTATATATTAATAAGCATCAGTTGACAAATGTTACTGATGTTGGTCAAACCAGAGCTCCTGTGGTCAAACCGATCAGAAATTTGGTTACCTGTGTAATAGCCTGTACTACATCATATCAACAAATTCTGTTCGTTGTGATTCATGTGGTCTATGGTACATGTATATACCATGTTGACATAGTAGTCTTACTAATATTAAAGCATTTACATGCTGTTCATATAGTCTATGGCATATTTACACCATAATCATACAATGATTCTGAAATGGTACATTATTATTCCATAATACCATACAAGGTGCTTCAGTGATTAAACACAGCCTTTTTTATCTACTCCTGTTTTGTCTAATCCTGATTCGTCTATTAATTTGCCTGATGTTCCCAATTTGTCAAACAATTATTTAATACAGTGGTGTACAAAATTAATAAAAACTTTTTTTTTAATGAAAAAACATGTGGAGATATATAAACCGAAAAAACACGCAAACAAAATTGGGATGGTACCTTAACAACAAAATTAAACTATATAACAAGTCTACATAAATATAGTTTCTTTGTGTTTTCCTTAGTACTCTAGCTGTATCTATAATGGTCTTTGTTATGTGATTTTAGGCAACAATTTTCTGGGAAGATGTGCGTACATAATACATAAATAAATAAATATATTATATATATATATATATATATATATATATATATGTATAATTAAAATTATGTAATTATACGTACATATAATATTTTGTGTATATGTAAACTCATCTCCAAGAAAGTTCAAATAATTGATTAAAGAGCAGACTATGAATTTCATATATAGAAGTGATAATTTGAATCATTTGAAGTGATAGTAGTAGACTAATCTACACTAGACTGCTAGACAAATCTGGAGTAGACGAAACAGGAAGCTACCAATACAGAAACAAGTCATAGACTGTAATATAGTAGCTTTATTCACGTAATGATTAGTTGAAACAACAGTCCTTATTTGTTGACTCCATCTGTACTGTGTAGTTCTAATACACAATTGTTGCTTGGTAACTGTGTAGTATCACATTACACAAATTACTCCTAATTGACACTTGCTACCATTGCAAATTTATTTTTAAATTCTTACTTTCACAAAAGTAATAATGATACTTTATGCACTCAGTACAAAAACGTAACATGGAAATTGTCACTAAAACCCTTTTAGTAAGCCTGATGTTGATCAACTATAACTACATATGACAAATCAGGAACAGTAACTATTAATGCTACCTTATAAGTGCTATTTAAGTATTAATGTGTTATGTACATGTACATTCCTTTAGAGTTAGTTGTTAAGGTAACCATTATTGGTACATTCCCTTAGAGTTAGTTGTTAAGGTAACCATTATTGGCATAATAAATCCAGGAGTCAGAAAGTATAAAAGACACTTTCCCCAATGCATTAAACACCACACTAGATTTAGTTGAAAGAAATAAACGACTACTAGTTAACAAGTCAACTGCAGCAATTTCAAGTGGAAAGATGCCTCCTATGATGTTTTCAAATATTGCTTTATTGATATCCATTTTAAATGGATTTTCATTTACAATGGGTTATAACTGTCCAAGAGGTATGATGACTACATTACTATAAATTAATATTCTATATATATTTCTCAACACTTGCAGATGATAACTTTCCTTCTGGAAATGATGTTAGCATTGATGTTGACATTAGCTCCAATACTAGTTTTACATTTTCATGGAATGTACCTAATGGTGGAGTAGATCTAATCAATCTGGAATACATATGCTATACAGAGGATGAAACACCTCCTAATGTAAGTACATTATCAACATCTTATACCACTACTAATTCCCATTATTTTCAGGAGAGTGACGTTGTACTATCATTCTCAGAGCGAAAACATGGTAGTGAATTTATTGAAGTTGCTGATCTTGAATCTCCAATCGAATGTATTGTATTTGGATGTTATTCAGATGATTATATTTTTGATATGTTCAAAATTGAATCAAAGACATTTATACTGGAAGTGGAACCTGTTGTACTCCCATCTCCTTCTCCCTCTCCCTTTCCATCTCCACCACCTGCTTGTGAATGTGATATACAATCTCAGAGACTTCGAAGGGACACACCACATGAAGAATCTGCTAGTGTAAATCATATTACTGGTATGAAATTCAATATGATTATGTTAACATAATTATTACTAATTTATGATTAGGTTATGGAGTACTTGTTCTTGGAATAGTGTTGGTACTTAGTGTTATCGTATGTGTATTGGTTGCCATTAATGCTGTACTTGTTCTGAAAATGAAGAAAATGAAGAAGGAGATATCTTTTAAACTGGAAAATCAGCAGTTGATATAAAATAGTTATATTGATAGTTATAACAAGGAATATTTATATATATATCACAATGTTAGAAGAGTTTATAAAAAATAATTTAATATTTCAATTCATGAAATAAATACAGTACAATTATAAAAATAATATCAAATACCAAAACAACTGATTGAAAAACAATAACACTGAACAAACACTTAATGAAATTCATGATTGCAAGCTGGTGGAGCTGGTATAGCTATTCTGTTCCCATGAACATTGTGTAAACTGTCACATTATTTCAGAGGGGGTGAACTATCTACTGGAACTAAAGGCTCTCAAAGGATTGAAGATCAGAATTGAATAGCTGTTTCTATACAAACACAAGTAGCTAAGTTATAAATTTAATATAAACAAAGTATCTTTATAATTATATATATATGTATATTACAATATATATATATATATATATTTAGTTTCAATCACATAGATATGTATAATATATAGCTAATAGAATGTCTAACTGTATTAATATTATGTCTTCTACAGTATCATAGGTAGAAATGGTGTTAGATATTTTTAATATAGCTATATTTGTTGGTTCTTAGAAGACATACTTTCTCACAAGATATATATATTCAGAATCACATTGTTTCCAAAACTTTTAGCTAATTGTGAGCATTGCAAAATATGTTAATAATACCATGTGAGTTTATCACTATGCATATAGCATACATAAAGAGTACTACAAAGTAACAGTTATTACTTTCTGCTTATATTGTTTTAAGTTTAGTAATTTCATCTTCATTTCTTCATAGTTGAACATACAGCAGTATACCAAGCAAAATGCAGCAGTTTAGAATCAGTGATACTACATGGTGTCTTTTACTACTGATACCTTTATTGTCATGTGGATATTGTACTAAGTTATGTTATGAACGCAATCCTGAACGTAAGACATCCGGAAATATAATGCAGCACTAGAGATCTATGATATTTTTCCTTTTGTACAGCTCATAAAGATATTGTTAATCTTAAACTTGAATGTCTACACAATGGCAATGTGTATCTTACTTGGAATTACGATGGTGGATATATGATATTTTTTCAAGTCGAGTATCTGTGTTACTCTGAAGAATCAGAAAAGGTTTGCTATAACAAATCAGAAATTGTATGTTTACACCAGATGTATAGTAACTTGTGAAAATAATTTTCAGACAATTCGTCTGGAATCTGTGAGAAAAAGAGTATCTGTTGTCACAGCACAGTTTACTCAGCTTCTCTAAGTACACTTTGTGGCACCCAAAAATCTATAATATTTACCACATATTATTATAATGGTTTACAATCTTTTATATAATTGCAGTTTTAGAAATTTATAAAATTATGCTCAATAGTTATAATGTAAGGTCTACATCATGTATATATCAATTTCATTTCTCACTCTGTATATGTATATGCACATATGATAGTTGACATTGTCTTATCATGTGACAGGAAGTTCTCACAATAGAATAACGGGAGGATAGGTTTATCATGTGAACAATAAGTATCAAATAACACATATTGTTACAGCTGCCTCAATTTTTTTTATTTTTATGATACAAAGACTCACATGTGACCACTGACTGATACATAATTATATAACTATTTTAAAGTCTGTAGCTCTCAATTTCTGCGTTTATTAATACGTGGACTAACTGATTATTACATGTATATGTGATATAGATGTTTTAATAATGATATCATTTCATTACAGAATAATACCAGTTACAGTATTACTGGAGAAAATATCAATAATTCAATAAACTTTTCGACAAACAAGAGTCATTGTATTGCTCAAGGTTGTTTTAGTTTGGATACCAGAGATTTTCCATTACCAGTTTTCTGGATGCCATTAGTTACATGTAACATAACAGGTATATAAGATTAAGTGTATATTAGTATGATAAATATTGTACACTAGTATTAATAATTATTATGGTGCTTGTTGAATATTATGTGTTGATATGTGTTGATATGTGTTTTATTTGAATGCTTATTGGAAATAATTTTTGTGTTGTCTAGTTGTCAGAATTTTATTGTGTTGCTCAGCAATTTAGTTATATCACTTCTTAGAATTTATTATGAGTCACACTACATCATATGAATATTATTATATGATTGTCCCTTGAGAAAACACAAAATAATAATGAATAAAATTAATGTATTGATTAAATGGTAAATTGAACTTGTAATTATTACATAATAATAATTATAATTAACTGTCATTATGAATATAGTTAACACATTATTGTAATGATAATCATTTTCACTGGAAATTCGATAATGAGTAACCTAATGCCCTTTGTGTATCATGCAGAACCCATAGTAGATGATGAATCCACTATATCTACAATAAACCATACAAACTCATCTGTGATCATACCCTTACCTTCTACAAGTGAAATGAAAACATTATCCACTACTAACTCAAATACTGCATCGTCTTCTACCATGGAGACAATTATTTCTGTTACCACAAGTACTGTTTCTTATTTACCATCTTCTGTTTATGATAGTAGTGGCAGTGAATCTTCCATAATTCCACCAGGTACTTTTTTTACTATCTATGAATTATTGTCCAATTGTAAACATTGACAAATGTGTCTTTTCCTATTAGAAACTGTACTCCTTTATAGTATTGGTATAGTGGTCTTGATATTCATCATTGTGATGGGTATGTTTATACTTGGATTGTGCTTGTGGTTGAAGAGAAAGAGCACAAGGTGAGAATCTTCATAGATTATACATGCTATCTTAATTAATGTATTTTTTTCTGTTACAGAATTGCAATAAATTTGGATGTAAGTATGAAATGTACATTTTGCTTTCTATATGTGTGTGTGTGTAATTTGTAATGATAGCATATATGTGTGAGGATGTTACATATAAAACTTATTTTTTCTATTCCAGCCTGTTTCAGCACTAAATGCCATTACTTTGATACCAGAGTCACCAAGTTTACTCAGTTGCAAAACTAACATTGCTATTCCTGTACATACACCAGAACTACGATACACAACTCTCACGAATTGTTTAGAACTGAAAAATGAACCATTTTCTGAGAACAATGAAAAATCCAGTAGTTTGAATAGTTTGTGTGTTACTTCAGAGTTGTATGATGATAAGCCACCTTCATTGCCACCAGATATAAATATTTCTTTAACATTTAATGATACAACTGATGTGATAACGAGTGACATTAATTATACACAACACATTTCTGATGAAGATAGCGGTGCAGGAACACAGGAATCTACTGAATCAACTAATGGTAGTTTTCAATTTACTGGAAATGTCTTTCCGACTCCAGGCAGCTGTAATGGGTATATACTCACTTATCCACAAGCTTTAGCAACCAGTTCCATTATTCCAGATATGAACTACGAACCAGAGTTATCAGATTATGAAATAGACTGATCAGAAACCGATTATTCAGCGCATTCATACATGATTAATTATGTTATTTTAATTTTTCATATGGCTGTCTTATGTACTATTAGGTCACTCATATTTGTACAAAAGTAATTGTTTCGTAAACCTTTGATCACTTTTACATCCTGATTGTCCATGTGTATGTTATGAAGAGATCACCTTAATTTCACTAATATAAACATGGTAACAGTTAACAGGATGTTTTAAAAATAATACAATTATAAATTTATAATTATGAACATAATTATTATGTATTTGTTAATAGTGTTTGCTTACATTACTACATTAGTACTAGTATTATAATTTAATTATACAGCATTTGCGCATGCGCAAATGTATTGCTAATCTGGCCATTGAGTACACGTTGTCCACTTGGAAAGATGGCTGATGCTGGATTTTTTCGAGTAAGTTGTAGAAACTTTTATTTAATTACTTAATCACTTCATATAATAGGGGACCAATTCCGAGCAAGATTCTCGCTTTTACAATAAGGAGAAAAAGTTACTCAAGTCCTTAAAAGTCCCTCCAAACATTGATAAGAAGGTGTGTATATGTGACTAATTATACACTGTAATTGGTGTGTATGCAGTGATGATATAAATTTCATCTGAATATATTTGAGGAAATGATATCGGTTCTGCTTCTGAGCATATTATACATAGAAACAGTTATTATTTATATGTAATTAATAATTTGATAATAGTTGTTTTAATTGATTAGATTGACATGAGTAAAGTTAATCTTGATATTATAAAACCATGGATTAGTAAGAGAATTACAGAAATGCTTGGCTTTGAAGACGATGTGGTGATTGATTTTTGCTTCAATATGCTGGAAAAAACTCAGGTGGATAAATATTCATTAGTAAATTGGAATTGTATATGTATATGTTTGTTTTGACTAAACTAGAATTGGTATGTGCGTTGGTGGTGAGGGTGTCTGGTACTTTATTAATAAGGGGTGTGTCCCATTGTGCAAATGTTGACTTGTCATCAAATGATAATTAAAACCATCATGAATAATTAATTATCCCGCATTGTTGTAGTGTTAGTGAATATGATAATTCATTGTATACAATCTATAGTTTCCAGAGCCTCGTGAAATGCAAATGAACCTCACTGGGTTTTTGTATGGAAAGAATGCTAGAGTATTCATGCAAGAACTATGGGACTTGCTATCAAGTGCTCAAGATAATGTGGGTGGAATACCAGCTGTATTTTTAGAAGAAAAGAAAGAAGAGATACGTCAAATGAAGGTAATGTTGAACAGTGAGTAGTTAATCATGTGATATTAAGATATAATAATATGTTCAGTACATGTAATTCAAGATCTGTGATCATGATATTTGTTATTACCCTAACAGATCTCACACACTAGTGTTAGCATGATATCAAGGTAATAGTGTAATCAACAATGTTATAATGATGTTAAGTTTTAATAATGTATGTATTGTGTGTGAGTTTATATGTTTGGCATGGGTATATACATATATGTACATATACTGTAATGTACAGTAGAATTCTGCCTTATGGAATGCATACCAGCTTCCATTTCTGAATGATCTTTTAACCGGGTTGTTACATCAACATAACGCTCGTATCCAGCAACACTCTGATGTTTAAATTGTTTATAAATTGATAGTGGTATGAATATATAAATATAAGTGATTATTATTAGTAGTTACTGTACCCTTTATTTAATGTGTGTATATACATATAATATTATATTATATATATTTATTTCTTGCCATTCAAACATACAGAGAGAGAAAGAGAGAATCGAAGCTTCCATTAAACGTCAAGATGACAAGACTAGAGAACAAGTTGAAGAGAGACACCATCAAAGAGAAAGAGAAAGAACTGCTAGAGAATCTGAAATGGATGTTCCAAGAAGAGATCGAGACTCGACTAGCAATGAAAGAAATGATAAGTTAGTTTTATTCATTTCTATTGTTACATATAATAGTTATTACATAATATAGTTCTATTTCCCGAGACAAGAAAAATAAATGTGAGTCTCCTCTGAGGACCACCAAACATAGCTTTGAGACCCCACCACCTCCAGATACTAAAGAACGAAATATCTCTCCAGTAGACAAGAATAGAACAAAGTCACGAAGTAGGTATGTACAAACACAGTAACTTGTAATACAGTAATAATCTAATTGATATGTTACTAGGTCACCCAAAAGAGTTTCAAAGAGATCTAGAAGTAGATCACCTAAAAGATCACCTCGCAGGTTGTCAAGAAGAAGCAGGTTTGTAGCCAGTACAACACATTTTTATTATTTATATTTCATTATCCACTAATAGATCACCACACAGAACATACAGGAAATCTAGCAGGTATGGCCTGTATATTTGAAAAATAATTATTTACAATGTATTTTTGTATTAAGGTCACCACCGTACAGGCATCATCGTCAATCATCTCCATCTGGTTCATATCGTAGAGATTCATTCAGGGGACATAGTCGTGGCAGAGAGAGAGGAAGATATTATGATAGAGATAGAGGAGGACGTATGGAGGATAGTCGTTCTCAACATGAACGTAGACAATCAAAGTCCCCTCGCAGACATGAATCTTATTCTCCAAAAATTAGTCGACGAAAACGATCATATTCTCCCGAGAAGAGGGAACGATCTCCTAGAGGTCATAAACGTCATTGGTCACCTCCTCGAATATCTTCACGTATCACTAAACAACCTGTATCATCATCTCCCTCTCCCTCTCCTTCTCCCAAACATGAGGATAACAATTTAACTGATCAATCAAGTTCACCTTCAGATGGTAGTTCTTCCCACTCATCCGGAAATGAAATGGATGATACTAAAAGTATTGAAGATAGTGATAGTGAAGAGTCTGGTTCAGAAGAAGTGGGTGTGGTCAGTGAAGGGGGCACATCCTCTGATGAGTCTAAATCTTCATCACCTTCACCTCATGTTATAAGAGAGAAGAGGTCAGTAACTGAAAATGATTGGTTGGATTACCCTAACATTTTTATTTTGATTTACTTCTCCAGGAAACACTCACCTTCCCCACTTGGAAGACAGGATAGTGATAAGTTACCACATCTGAAACATTCAAAGAAGTCTCGTAGTTCTGAATCACCTACTCCTCCTCCTGTTAAACAAAGAAAAAGATATTCGAGTCCTCCAAGAAGACGTCATCATTCACTATCCTCTCCAAGTATTAAACAAAAAAGAAGTAGACATAGTTCATCAGAAGATGAGGTAATTGTTAAAATTATGCTATGTATGTATTAATAGAATAAGAATTATGTAGTAATGATATATAGGAGCTGTTGAATAGATCCCCTCAGCGGGGGAGTTCTGGTAGAGAAGAAAGACATAGGCATCATCACAAGGTTAGTATACCATCTTGTAAATACTTAAGAATTGATTGGATGCGGTGATGAGTTAATACGCTATTCATGATAATACTATGTTGAATATTATTAGTTTGGTTCTGCTTCTGAGCATCCTTCATGATACAGTATAATGGACAAGAGGTTCCTTGTAATTGCTTTGTGATGTCTGAAACTGAACAGCATATAACCCCATAGAAAGCACACATTGAGATGGGCTTGTGTGTTATAATGATTTTTAACCTTTTGCCAACTTATTTTCAGAAATCGAAAAAGCATCACAAACACCATCATCACAAGCACAGTAAAAAACATAGGAAACACAAGAAAAGATATGATGATGTGAGATATGTTGGGCATTAAATAGAATAACTATTAACTGTCATTATGTTTTGTAGTCTTTGTCTGGTAGTGATGAAGAAAGTGAACTACGACAAAGAGCTCTGGCATCACTAAAACAACACCGCAAATGATATCAACTAACATACCATTTCTCTAACAACATACAATAATAATTAATATTGGTATTTAAAAAAAAAATTAATTAAATTGTGAACATCATGAAAACACATTCCTAAATTACTGTCCTATAATCTGCCGTTAACAGCTCATGGTGTCTGAAATTTAATACAAAAAATAAGATAGTATTTAGTAATATATATTCCAAAGAGATTTAACTCTACAGTAATACATTATTATTATACAGATTAGGAATTTACTCACCTGTTGAAAATAGTAACAATTTGTAGTCTTCTCTTTTGGTAGCTCAGCATATGAAAAAAGATAATATATATTATAATAATTATTCAATATTGGTATATACTGTAGATTAAATTACAGGTATATTGGGTTAAATCTGCTCTGAAAACACATTCCTAAATTACTGTCCTATAATCTGCCGTTAACAGCTCATGGTGTCTGAAATTCAATACAAAAAATAAGATAGTATTTAGTAATATATATTCCAAAGAGATTTAACTCTACAGTAATACATTATTATTATACAGATTAGGAATTTACTCACCTGTTGAAAATAGTAACCATTTGTAGTCTTCTCTTTTGGTAGCTCAGCATATGAAAAAAGATAATATATATTATAATAATTATTCAATATTGGTATATACTGTAGATTAAATTACAGGTATATTGGGTTAAATCTGCTCTGAAAACACATTCCTAAATTACTGTCCTATAATCTGCCATTAACAGCTCATGGTGTCTGAAATTCAATACAAAAGATAAGATAGTATTTAGTAATATATATTCCAAAGAGATTTAACTCTACAGTAATACATTATTATTATACAGATTAGGAATTTACTCACCTGTTGAAAATAGTAACCATTTGTAGTCTTCTCTTTTGGTAGCTCAGCATATGAAAAAAGATAATATATATTATAATAATTATTCAATATTGGTATATACTGTAGATTAAATTACTGGGTTAAATCTGCTCTGAAAACACATTCCTAAATTACTGTCCTATAATCTGCCATTAACAGCTCATGGTGTCTGAAATTCAATACAAAAGATAAGATAGTATTTAGAAATATATATTCCAAAGAGATTTAACTCTACAGTAATACATTATTATACATTGTAGATTAAGAATTTACTCACCTCTTGAGTAGTCTTCTCTTTTGGCAGCTCAGCATATAAAAGAGATAATATAAATTGTGATAATTATTCAATATTGGTATTAAATTACAGGTATATTGGGTTAAATCTACTCTGAAAATACATTCCTAAATTACTGTCCTATAATCTGCCGTTAACAGCTCATGGTGTCTGAAATTCAATACAAAAAATAAGATAGTATTTAGTAATATATATTCCAAAGAGATTTAACTCTACAGTAATACATTATTATACATTGTAGATTAGGAATTTACTCACTTGTTGAATATTTCTTGAAAACTCCAAATAAAAGAAGAAATATAAAAGAGAATAAAAAGTATAATTTAAATATTAATTACAAATATAAAGCACGAGATTAAACTACTTTACTATCCTATAATCTGCCATCAAGAATTAATAAATACTGAAGCTCAATATAAAAAATAAGATAGTATTTAGACATAATTCAAAGGTACTAACCCTGTACACATACATTAAGAATTTACTCATCTGTTGGATATTACTGATCTGCTGCTTTGAATTTATAACCGATCCAAGTCTACAGTAGAATGTTTGTACATAAATTTCGTAGTGAGTTTTGTATTTTGAAGTACCTACAAACTCTTTAGAGCACTTCTTCCTTTCCTTATCAGTCATCACATGATAGCGGCGTTGGCGCTAAAGAATTCGAATCTTGCGCATGCGCGTACACTTTACTGGGTATTTATCCAGGATTGCACAACCCCTTCTGTTACAACAATGCAAGTTGTTAACAAATAAATTATAATACTAATTATACTACTATAATAATAATAATAACCTAATTATCTATCTAAACCAAGTGTCGTTATAATACTTGAAGAATGTCTATTATAAACCATTTTATCCAAAAAATGGTCTCCATTTCCATCGATTACCTGTGAAATAAAATTATAATTATATTAAGTTTAAAGGTTTTTACAAATTAATATTTGCTCACCAGAACTGGAACATCGCCATGCCAACAGTGATGATCCTTTGATCCCAACCACTGCTCATAGCAACCATGAAGACTTTGGAGATATGACTATAAAAATTACATACATTTCCTCATAATTATTGTAAACTATGATCATTACTTACTAAAGTTACAGGCTGTTCTTCTTGCCTTCCTCGTTTCTGTAACCTTTCATAACATGTTTCAGGATTAGTTCGAAGATAAACTGTAAATTAATTGCATAATAGATTCTATTTTACGTATTATTGCCGGTGTCACTTACCTATTAGATCAAGATGAGGAGGATTGATTCCTGTGATTTTATCAAACCACTTGCAGTAACAAGCATATTCAGTATTATCTATCACTCCACTATTGTATATAAGAATTACACAATTAATTATTTATGTAAAGATGGGCAGTAATAATCAAAGATAAAGTTACTATTTACTTGTTACACATAATATGAAACATTGATTTGATAAATTATAAAACTAATCCGTTAGTATTTACTATTTACATAACCTGGTGTGTAGATTTTCAACAAAGCAATATCTAGCACTGTAAACACTTCTTTCCAACATACAAATAGGAGTGGCCTAACAGAATATAAGTGTTGTAAAAGTTTAGTAAGCAACACACACTTACAACTTCTTTATGATGTAATTCCATCATTGTCAATAAGACATATGATTGGAACAGATAACTCCATCTTTTAGGATCTTGATACATTCGTCCCTGTTTCATTTAAATATGAAATGAGAAATTATACTTTATTACTAGTTACAATTAAGTTTCCACCGCCAATATCTCTCCATTCATTAACTGGTTCTATAAGCACCTTTATAGAAATAACAACAGATATAAGTTGAATTCATAATAAAATCCAATGTACCTCGACATCATTGAGTTGTGAAAGTTTTTTTAATAATGTTGACTTACCACTAGCAATGTTACCTTCCACTGCAACCTAAATCATGTAGATAGATACTTCTGAAAGACCAAAAAAAATGGTGGATAATAATAATATTATTTACTTTCAGTTTTCTCCCTCGGTTCTTGCGAGAGATAGCAGGGCTCTTGTTATTCTCATATCCTCCTATCATCTTTAGTAAAAAGTAGTCAGCAGTTTAAAGTTCACAGAAATCAGTGAAAGTCTCTCTGCTTTATAGAAATTCCGCGCTAAATTTTTAAAGCCGCCAAAAATGATCCACCAATCAGATTGCAGCAGTCTTAGTATATTAGTAATGCTGCATTACAGAGGAAACTGATGTAACTGATGTAACTGATGTAACTGGAGTATAAAGTATCCATTCTTCTATATGAGGATACACAATCACATGGTATGTAATTAATGTCATCATAAATTATTGTATGTAGTTTTCATCAAAATCATAATTATATATATATATATATATATATATATATATATAATAATCTAATTACGTACATATAAATCTAGTCAAAAAAAGAATATCTTTGTAGAAAAGAAATCTGTTTCATGTTTTGTCTAACCAGATCAATTAAATATGGTGTCCACTTTACTAAATACCTAGAACGTGACTGATGTTTAAAAATAGACTCAGAACATTTATGTATGTAATCTTTTGTACACGTTAATTCTAATCTTGAACATATATACTGTAAAGTTTTATTTGTTTCAGTTACAAAATCTTCTGTGTATATCTGAATCACATTCAAGTTTAGAACATTGATCATTTCTACAACAGTATTAATTTGATTAAAGTAGGCTCCAATCTGAGACTGAATCATGTTTGCATCATCATATGGTCTGTTATAACTAATATCTGCCTTTAAAACATGTCTGTTGTACAATAACATAGTAGCTATGTTGTCATATGGATTTCTAACAACATGTATAGCCAGAACAGGTACTTCTACTGTTCTAACTAACTCCATATGCACTCTTTTAATTTTATTTTTGTTCATTCTGTAAGTTTTAGTTGTCATTCCTCCAGATTTATCACCTATCACTACTATTTGATCTTGGTACTGTCCTTGCCACAAGTCTTGTATACGCAATGTATAACCTTTCTGCACAGCATTGTTTGTTCGCAGCCCTTGGTTCGAATGGTATTGGGAGTTGTTGTATAGGACATTGTATAGCCATGTCTTGTTTTGATGTAGTTTAGGGACTTGAAGCCATTGATGAAATAGTGAGTACTCATGTGCTATTACCACGTTAGGATGAGCATCTAGCACACTACCGATAATACTGTGACCACTTCTTGCATAACCAATAAAGAAAACGAACTTTTGAACTGAATCTATAGCAGTTTGAGACAAAGCTTTACACTTCAATAAATGATGTTTGACAGTTTTACTACTATCTGAAATTTGCGAAAGAAATCTAACTCTTGGTTTGAGCTGAGCAAATTTATCATATGTATGTTGAGGTGACATGTCAGTACTTTCCACTTTGAATTTCATATTCACCACTGTTATTATAACACAGATCAGAATAATCCAGCAGATATACAATTTTTTCAATTGAATTATCATAATTATACTGTCACTGCTATATATATACCTATAGGAAATAAGTTACTTACACTGTAATTACATTATTATACGACAGCCAGCAGGAAGATTATGTGACGTGTACGCGTCGACGTGGGAGGTTCGGCTCAGCCTGTTGGAGGTGTTAACCACGATGGTTGAATTGTTGGTCTTGTGGTTTATAGTCTTTGCATACAATAAAAGAAGATCTGGTGATCTATGGTGACAGTAATGCAAGAAGTAGAAATGTCTGATTCAGACTCGCCGCGAAAATTTGGATGCTTAGCCATGTTTCGACGACGCAGTAACAGCACATCAAAGAAAAGAAAACAAGATCAATCTGTCATACACTCGATTTCCATGCAAACTTTGGATAGAAGTAGGTCTTCAGAAAGTTTATCGAGTGTTACAAGTGCTGATATTTCCTTTGCTAACTTAAATGGAGTTTTGGATAGCTTTGCCAAGATGATTACTGCGGACAAATATCGCAAGAGACACTCCAGTGCAATGCGTACCGAAAAACTGATAATGTTACCATACTTTGGTCACTTTGCTGGGCAAAGACTCCACTTTGACTTAAAACGAACTGCAGAATATTCTGTGAGTATAAAAGTGAGAACAGATGACCAAATAGTAGCTTCTCTACATCACAGACAAGGACGAAAGAAAGAAACTGTACGAGACCAGTGCATTAAGTTTGCACATGAAGCGACCACCCCATTCATCACTCACCAACCACCAACTCTGTCTTTCCTCAGTGAACAAACTGTTAACCTCTACCTCAATGATCTCCCTTATAAACACCTACCTCCAAGATATCGGTCACAGTTTTTGGGTTGTTATCAGCTTGTTAAAATCCAAGTTCATCCACATCAAATCCATCCTGAGATGATAGAAATGAAATTAAGACCTCGTATTTCCATCAGAGAGTTCCAATGGATGCTTTCAAAGCGACTTGATCTAAATAATCCATCTGCCATGATGCTCTATGTTAAAGATTCTCTGGAGCCATTACCAGCAACTTCTCCTTTGGAGCAACATCATTCTGAGGTTGTTTGCATCATTGCGCCATCGGCTCAGCAATTAAAACCATCTGTTGATCCAGGTCTGGACCCAGTTTCGTTATGTGTTTCAATAATTGGGAAAGGAGTTGAAGAAGTTATTGTTTACCAGAACACTACTTTATACGAGTTTGAACAAGCTATTAAAAAGAAATTTTGTTTAAGACCCGACAGCTTTCTGTATCTACCAGATGTACTATCAAATCATAATCGAGCAAGCACTGCTCATTGTCCCCTCAGAATGCATGCTGTTTTGGACTCTGGTACAAGTACCATTCTTTTACTAGATCATGAGAAACGAAACTTCCCCACTCTATATGGCCATTTCTCTGTCAGTGAACAGCAGACATTACAATCACTACTGCTGTACAAAATGACAGTCAGCGAGCTTGACTTACTAAAGTCTGGTCCTGTAATTGGATTTGAAGTAACTGGTCCAACTATTCCAATTGCATTAAAAACAATGAATGATCTTACTAGCGATCCTGCTTGCTTCTCTGTCATTTCGTTTCGTCCTCATGCAGTTAGTATAAATCCTGAATGGAATGTAGAAGTATTACTCAAGTTCCTAACTTGTATAAGTGGATTTCCTTGCTCCCAAATGAAAATTGGTGAGAAAGTATTAACAAAGACAGTTTCAAGTGAAATACTTGATCGTCCGTGGTTCATAGTTGAGGGTAATGGATATATTTTACCAAACAAAATACCAAGTGCTTATGCTTCATGATGTGTCATGTCCTTCATATATTACATACACAACTAATACATTTTATATTCCCTGTTTATAGTCTTTGTCTTTTGTATATCTTGTGAATAGTTTATTCTTTTATATCCCTAATTATTTTTCACAATAATTAATTTTTAATTAATAAGTAAAAAAAATAAACAATTATTTTTAAAATGGCGGTTTCTCAAGAGTTACAGGCGCGAAATAAAACTCCAGTAGAGGGTGATATATCTAAACAAGATAGTGGTAGTCAAGGTGAAACTCCAGAGTTATCACTTGTAGACTTTTGTACTCAACTTGATGATTATACACCAACAGTAAGTCTCTATATTCGTCATTTAGTATATATAATATATATATATATATATTATATATCTGTCAGAAGGGTAAGAGCCTAAGGGGAAAAGGTATGAGTTTGGGAAGGGTGTTGTATTATAATTATATAAGTACATATATAATTATAATATATATATATGTGTATATTCTATTAGGAGCGCATGAATCCCAAGGAGCGTACAACAGCTATATGAAAGCTGTGTCAACCTTTGTCAAACAAAAGTACTTCAGATAATGATATTCATAACGTGTTTCAAGTGCTAGTGGTAAACATACACACCTAGCGCCTTATCCTGCATGTGATACAAATGGTGACAAAAGCTAAACGTACTATATACTAGACGGCTGTTGAAGAAGGTGAAGTATTTTATAAGTAGAGTGAGAGAAGTGGATGCTGTTCATTACATGAGCAACTAACCTTCCCTTGGAAGTTTTTGTGAAGTCTATCCGTCGTGCCTGTATCTTTCTCCTATTTTATACACTCCCATATTCTTTGTTGCCTCTTGAGGTAGTCAAGCAAGTGATGTTGATCTGGTTCTCTTCATGGAACATAGGCTCACTACAGCTGCCTTTCTCTTTCCTAACTCCATTAGTGTTTACATTAATACTATACTAGTAGTCCACGTGCATTGGGCGTGGTTTGTCGGTATATTTTTGTGTATCGTCAGTCACTTAGCACCTCACCTTGTTTGGTTAGTGTTTGCCCATATATGGGCATTTTGTGCAATTTATTGGACAAAGGTTGACATAGTGTTTTATATAGCAGTTGTACGCTCCTTCCCCACCTTCGGTGGGGTTCATGTGCTCTTGATTATATATAATATTGCTCATATTAATGTTTCGAGATAAGTCGAGAGGCAGGTTCACAGGAAAAAAAACATGCTTGTATTATACCTAATAACATATTTTATGTAAAGATCAACTTCACCTTGAGCATGACCATGGCCACACCCAACATGTATAATTAATGAGTGGCAAATTATCCCTATTTCCAATATATTTGTATACATGTGTATGTGTGCGTGTGTTATACTATTTCCAGATTCCAGATGCTGTAACACTCCATTATTTACAACAGTCAGGATTCAACACAGATGATCCTAGATTGTAAGATAACAATATGCATATGTCATTCTTTCATAATTATATTTATGAGGTTTCTGATGTAATATGTTGGTATGGTTTGTGGGTATGATATGTCCAGATATAACTGCACATAGGTATTTACTGATACATGTATGTATGTATACATATTACTATACATATGTATGTTTATGTGGCTAGTTCAACATAGGAAGGGATTACAGTGTATGATAAGGCTTGTTTGCTGTCTAAAATAAATATGTTTCTATGGTAACATGGTGTGTGTATGTAATTATATTTATCTGTTCAAACACTGAATCTGTATATTAATTAAAAGTAGAATTTTATTTATATTTTAGGTTTTTACCAGTAGTGATATTGTCTGGTTTCTGTGGTGTAATTATGGAATATGTGTGTGTATAATATCAAATTACTATGTGTAAGATATTATGGCTTCATCATGTATAGCTTTATTGGTTTTCTAACCACAGAATTCTTAGAAAGGCTCTTTTTTGTCTCTGTTGTACATATGCTATATGTATGCATATAACTATGTATGTATAATATGTGTATGTATGTATAATTGTGTGTATATGCATATATATATACATGATGTAATGTATATATGTATTGTGGGATAAAAATCACAATATTTAATAGTGGTTTATTTGTAGTCTACTCATATCACAAATTGAATAATTATACTACACACAGACACTTGTGGATATTTTAATGGTTACATGTCACACCTGAAATTACAGCTGCTGTACTAATGATATGTGGTCATAGAGAACATGTCTCTGGTCTTATATATGCCAAACATACACTGTAATTGTGGTTTTGTGGACAAGCTTACAGTCTCAATAACATTATTAATATACTGACATGTATTTACCAGAATCAGTCAATACTCCATCAATATACATATACATAGTCTGTATTCCATGTGGATTGAATACTGACTAGGTATGTGGACTTGGTGCCAAGATGAAATTGTGTGATGGAATTTGAGAATGTGGATTAGCCAAGATTGTCTTTTATTTGTTCTAAAGAATGTGAAGAATTTGCAAATAAGATTCATGGGAATTTATAAAGTGGCAACCTAAACACACATCTGTTCAAGTGGTATCCTATCTTAAACCCTGCCCATGACACTTCTATTCGATACCTAATGAATCTGATAAGCAGAGATGTTTATAGACATAGTACAGATGGTAGGTGGGTGGGTACTAGCCTTGTGTTAACTGTTTTGATGATAAACTCCACACCACAAACAGATTATTTGTTCTTTTCAGTCCTTTGTATGTAATTAATTTGCCTTCACATGACACATGTGTGTGTAAATATTAAGTTGTAATTTTCGCTTTACCCAAAGCCAGATCAATGGATTTAGTTTTGTCATGATGATGCAATATTGATATGTTATTAAAGTATGGAGCCAAATCTTCACTATGTTAATGGTTTCTATTTAGGAAGTGGTTAATAATTCTGTCATGAATGAATCCCCCTTCTACATGTATAGAATATACTAGGTCCACCACATACTCTATAAGACCCTCCAGGGGAAGGGCCAGAAGAGCCAAATCTTGCCTCTAGATATTGGGAAATTAAACCCTCCCATAGTGTGTTTAGTTGTGGATGTTTTGTGGAATATAATTAATTTTAACATGAATATGTTTTCCTATACTTTCAGGGTTCGTCTCATTTCGCTTGCAGCTCAAAAATTTATTTCTGATATAGTCAATGATTCCTTACAACATTGTAAGTTAAGGGGCAGTGCACAGAATACCAGAAAAGGAACTAAGGTAACTCAATATAAAACACAAAACTTTGTGGTACTTAAAATAAAGTGCACAAATTAATGACAGACAGTAAAGTGTTAATTCATGATACTGGATGAGATCATAAGGATAGTACTCAAGAGTTAAAAGCAGTTATATCTATATATCATCAGGCATTTCTATTTGTCACTTTTTGTGACATATATTTGCTTCATTACAGGACAAAAAGTTAACGTTGACATTGGAAGATTTGGCACCAGCTCTAGCAGAATATGGTATAAACCTTCGAAAACCTTTATATTTCACTTAATAACAGGAACCTACTTGTATAACAATCATTCCTTTTACATTTAAACTGGCTTTCAGAAGACAAAGATATCATAAACAATGTTATATAAAAGACTAGAAGTTGTCAAGTTTGTTCTTTTGATTGTTTTTTCAATATAATATTTTTCTTCCATTCTGGAAGTGCATCAAATTTAGCTATTTTTGCATCCTGTATTCTTTTTTCTTCATCTTCTATTGCTCTTTGCTTTGCTCTAAATCAGAGAAGAAATCATAATATGTATAAAGTAGTATACCACTACAAAGGTAGGTGTGTTGTATTGTCTGACTCACTTTGCTTCTTCTTTCTTCATAAGTATTTTTCTCTTCCAGTCTGGTACATCTGCCCATCTGTTTTCCACTTCTTTTACCTGATGTTATAGTGTAGTCAACTCTACTTTCACATCATAATTAATTACCTCTTCCGTTTTTGCTTTCTCTTTCTTGATTTGTTCTTGTTTCCTTTTCTTTATTAAACCTCTTTTCCATAATGGTAGTTTCTTTAGTTCTTCGTCTTCTTCCTGCACTTCTTCCTCTTCCTTCTCTATCTCATTGCTTTCAATCTTCATTTTCTCTTCTTCTCTTTTCTTTTTCTTTATCAAACCCTTTTTCCACAATGGTAAGTTCTCAAATTCATCGCCATTTGTATTAGTAGTTAAAGGTGTTGATAAGGTGTTAGATATTATGGGAGTTTGGTGCTGATGATGGTTTTGTGTTTCAATTGCATCTTTATGCGAAGACTGAATGAATAAATGAAAATTTTAAGTTATATCTAATTGGACAGTTTTCATCACACAAGGTTATTATATGATAATCATTACCTTGTTAGACAGGGTTGGTGTTGTTGGACCTGATGACTCATCATCTCTGATATGACCAAATTTAAACTAAAAGAAATTGCGTAATAATTTGATAATATCTGGTTAATTATTCATTAGTATTTTCTACTCACGGGATGTAAGTGTCTTTTATTAATTGGTGTTCTTTCTAAAGTAGATTTATCAAAATATCTAACTTCATCCATCAATTCTTGATCCTGAGGTTTAATATCTACAAAGTTATAAATTAATAATACATGATGTGTTTTTCCATAGTAACAATAATACATTGCTGTCTGTACCTCTGTTCTCTTCATTGCTATCTCTGATGCCTCCATTAAATATTCTCTCATTAGCTGGGCGGCTGTGCATTTTTCTGAACATGCTAGCTAACTCACTTGGTCCCTTTTGCTCTTCTCTTCTTGGAGGCGTTGATGGCTTCTTCAAATTTTGAAATGCTATTTGTGGTTGTGCATTAGACTTTAGTGACTCTTTTCTAATAGTTCTATCTTCATTTGAAATTTTTGGTAATGATGTTATAGGTAATGGTCTGGATGTATCTAGTGCTGTTTTAACTAAAGCTGCTGAGAAGGGCTGCTCTTTAGAAAGGTCAACCTGAAACAAGATGGTCAGAATTATTAACCTCAATAATAATAATGCTTATACCTCAAGGGTTTTGACTGGTAGAAATGGTCGACTTCTTAGAAATAGTGAACATGATTCAAAATCACATTCTTCGGCTAAATCAGCAGGTGCCAACCCATCAGTATCACGAGCATGAGGATCAGCACCCATAGAAACTAATAACTGTACAGCCTAATTGAAATACAGGAATAGAAGTTTGTCTCTTTATTTCTTTCAAACAAACCTCAATTTGTCCGTGTTCTGCTGCATCATGAAGAGGCGTACCTCCTAAATCATCTGTCACAATTCCACCATTGTGAGTCAACAGCCAGCGCAACACCTCAACATGGCCTGAATATAAAGTAACAGTATTATAGTTTGTAGTATACTATTTAGATTACCTCTAGCTGCTGCAAAGTGAACTGGAGTTGCTCCGTCATTGTCTCTTTCCATTGGAGATATATGACACTTCTCCACCTGAAAAATCAATAAATATGAATGCAAATTTATCATCCATTTCCCTACCAGCCAAACAACACAGTCTAGTCTCCCCATTTGGGCTGCTGCATGTATTGGAGCCATTCCATCATTAGCACGTAATCTGCAGTTACCATCTACCTGTTACAAATAATTATAACATTATTGTATGTGATACACTATGCAACTTTACTACCTGTGTAACTAAAAATTGTAAGCAGTTCAAATGTCCTTCCTGTGCAGCAAAATATACTGGAGTGGCACCATTATCTGCCCTTCTATTGACAGCACTATAATGATCATAATATTATAATGATTGTATAATAATTCAATGAGTATTTATTTAACCTGAGTGCATTCTGAGATAACCATCGAACCACATTTAGACTTCCCCTAGCAGCTGCTAAATGTAGGG
The DNA here is from genome assembly GCA_947044365.1 of Petrosia ficiformis. NCBI lineage: Eukaryota > Metazoa > Porifera > Demospongiae > Haplosclerida > Petrosiidae > Petrosia > Petrosia ficiformis. The sequence goes on along the minus strand of OX345653.1, from coordinate 90,126 downwards.
GAGTGATACCATTTTTAGCTTTCTCAACTGGACTACTCTCTTCTGATTCAATCAACCATACAACTACTGATACCTGATCAAATCGAGCAGCTAAAGGGAATAGAATAACAAACATTATTACCTGTGTGATGTGAGGGTACATCGATGAATGTACCCTCTGTCTATGCACATGAAGGTAGGAATGTGTAATTTCAAGTATATACCCAGTATATAATTATGTTTTACCTAAGTGTAGTGGTGTCGCTTGAGATGCATCCCTACAATTTGCAGAACAACCTCCATGTTGAATGAGCCATTGTAAACAGTCTAACTGACCAGTGGCTGCAGCATCATGGGCTGGAGTAGCACCATTATTAGCTTGTTTGCTACCACTTAGACCAGCAGTTTGTACTAACCATCTCAAACAATCTAATTTCCCTGTTCTTGCTGCATAATGAACAGGTGTTGCTCCATATCTATCAACACATCTATTAACATCAAACTGATTTCTCAGAGTTTCCAGAGTATGTACATCTCCTTTACTTGCTGCTGCAAGAGATTTATTAATAAAACTAAGTGCTTTAGCTTCCATCCTCAGTTGTCTCTAAGGTGGGGCTGGTTATTATCCATTGTGACCACGCCCATCTGCAGCAAGGTCCATGAATACCCCAATACATCAAAGTATTGTCTCAATAATGTATTATAATAAAAATCAAAAAGAAGGTACATTAGCTGGTATTGCAATACATTGGACAACATAATAATAGGATGGCATACATAATATATATATACAAGAGCTGAAAAATGTACCAACAAAAAACAAGTGTCCAACCGTCACACACCAAGTAATTATTATAGTAGTATGACAAGAACACAGCCTGTATATTTCACTCATGAATGTTGTTACAGTTATTAAGATAGAGTGCATTTTAAATCTGTTGGAATGTTATTATTAAAGGTGTCACATTTAGTATACTGAAAGCTGGCCTAATGATTGTGTTAACTGTTGACTATAGCGAATCACACAGGTGAGATATTAATTGTTAATTAACAAGTGTGTTTAGGTATGTAGCAGGTGTATTAGTTTTCATCACCCTCCTGAGTATTAGGGTCAACATCTTCACCACTTTGATTCTATTGAGTAAGACATCAATAATAATAGTAAATATTAATATTAATATTAATATACTAACACTTGGTTCTTCATTATCATCTCTGTTCTGATAATTACGACGATTCATCTAATGATACGAAAAAAATATGAATGACAACATAATTATTAGCATTTGTATATCTTTGTTTTACCCTGCCACGAGGACGATACACACGTGAGCGTTGGTAATTTGACCCTCCTTCCCTAGGTGGCCCTCGTTGGGAATAGTTGGGACCTCCTTCTCTTTCTCTGGGTGGTCCTTCTCTATCTCTGGGTGGTCCTCGCGGAGGACGACGTCCTGGTGGACCTCGACGAAACTGATAAAATTGGAATAAAGTAATGTATTATTATTATATATATTTTTATCCCATTACCATGGGAGGCCCATCACGGGGTGGTCCTCGAGGGGGTCCACGACGATACCCTCCATATCTTTCTCCATAATACTGAGGTGGACCACGAAAGTTCCTTCTTGGTGGTGGACGGGGGCGACGGCGTTGGACTTGTTCTTGTCGAGGGCTATCCTCTCCTTCTGCAAATAGGTAAGTCACATAGATATCATAATTATACACCCACTCATTACAACTTACCATCAGACACACCCCTTTCTTCTCCCTGGCTGTCTTGACCTGGTTGTGGTTTCCTACGTGCAGGCCCTCGTCGGCCACTGTAACGAGGTCGACGTTCAGCTACAGAATAGTATTTAATATGATGAGGCTATCAGTTGAGAATCTTTGTCACAATAATTAGTAATAATAACATCATCATTAATTAGCTTTCTGTTTTAAAAAAATAGATTTGTGGGTACAATATCCTTTTTGTACTTACTGTCTAGTTAAATAAGTATAGCTATAATCACATGACATCATTTATGATTCAATTATTACTTGTTAAGCAAACCCGTTTTAGACAATATAAAAACAGACATAATATATACACAAACAAAAAACAAACATGGTATTATATTACTTACGAGCATATTTACTCCCTTCAACATGTGATCCATTAGGACCAGTCACTTGTGCTGCTTCTAATCCTTTGGCACCTTGTATTACAATAAATTCAACAATTTCTCCATCACCCACACTTCTAAGAAATTTCTTGGGGTTGTTTTTTATGATGGCTGTTTGATGGACAAAAATATCCTCTCCATTATCATCCCTGTTAGTAATATAGAAGGTGTATGAGGAGATAGTGTAGAAGATTAACATGGATAAGAAAGTAATGAGAAACATGAGTATTATACACATACCACATAGTACAATGAAATTCACAACCAATGAATCTAATAATCCAATGTTGTGTTACTTAGGGCAACACAATAATAGATTGTGCTACAGTGTATGCATAAATAATCTATAGTTCACTCACCGTTTAATAAATCCATATCCACTTCTAACATTAAACCACTTGACAGTGCCAGAAATGATGTTTGCTATTGTATAAAATACAATGATTTATTATAGTACTAACATTGTTTCAGGTTCAACATTGTACACATAACAAGCAAGTGACTATCAATCCACTCCCTTTGTGTACATATATAAACCACATAATACAGCACATGTCGTATATAGTAGACCCAAAGACCACATTACAAAAACTCCAACAGCCTGCCAAATGCCAACTTCTACATTTTTAATGAAACAATTAGATGATATTTTTTTGGAGATATTGAAGTGTTTCTGCCGAATGGTGCTCCAGAACCCTAGTCATGCGAGCCAGCCCCTTTGCTTGAGGAGGAAGGGTCTGGTGAACTGCCAACAAGCTACTTGTAACTCGCTGCAAGAATCTTGCAGCCTAATCAGATTACAGGAATATTTGTTAATCATATTCATGATAACCATAAGGTGGCGTCCAAAGAGTAGAAATGCTCTTGGTGAAAAAACTGTTTATTTTCTAGAAAATGGAATTGTGCAATAATATATATATACTGGTGATAGAGAAGTGTCCGTAGCTTGGCCTGGTAGTGTTCATCAATGATCATTTCAGCGGCCAAAAAGTAAACCCTGCTGTTCTGAGAGCTGTCGTTTATGATTCAATAATGATTGTTATACTTCTCTTGTGTTTGTTTCAGTTACAAAAATCAGAGAAGGTTTTATCCTGGATGTATCATTTATGTAGTCTGGCTAGCCACACCCTCGAGATGAAAACGGAGGGTCTGGTACAATACGGCTACCATACTCGTCCTTTGCTTGCAGATTTCAAATAGGTGATGACGCGTCATCAGAAGGAGTGGTGATAAGATGGATGTATCCATGAATTCACGTGTTTAGCAATTATTTCGCAATTTGACATGTCAATGAATATAATTAAAGTGTTTACATACAAACATTCCACGCATTCCGCTAGAACAAGTATGGTAGCCGTATTGTACCAGACCCTCCGTCTTCATCTCGAGGGTGTGACTAGCCAGACTATCTGAAAGTTGACAGCTAAGAAACATCAAGTCATTAGTGTGACATTGAAATATTGCATGTTTTAGCCCAGAGATACTGAAATGCATACTTACTTCTCAGTAAGCGTACATTCAGCACAGGCTTGTAACTGATTTACTCTGATCTTTCCTAAGATTCCTACGATCACTGTTTATGATTTCCACAACAAAACAGCTCAATTGCGATGCAATCGTTACCCACATTTTAATTATTAACGTTGTGCAACGCGACGTTATTCCATAGTTACAACCCAAAAAATACAAGTCGCTTGTTGGCAGTCCACCAGACTCTTCCTCCTCAAGCGAAGGGGCTGCCTCACGAGACTACCAGCAACCTTTAATTTTAAAGTTTATGATGAAAAAGCACTATCAAACAAACATCATATACCAATTCCTCCACCCTTAATATTTATCCTGGGGGAATCACTTTAGATGTAAGTGATCTGATGAACAATTTCCAATCATATAATGGAAGGATATATTATAATTTATCACAGTATTATATATATTATATATAATTATAGTTCCTCACTGGTAACTGTGCGATTCTGCTCTGGAGACTGTTGTATATCCTCTTCAGTCGCCATTTTAGTTTTGCAGTAGGTGGATTTGACGACAGTGAGGCGATGGCAAAGATAGTTGGTGTTTGAGATGGTGGAAAGAAAGTGTCGGCTGTCTCTCCCCTTTCTTTCTGCGTCTGGTGTTAGTTGCCCAGAATACTCCCCTTTTATGTCACAATGATACCGTATCTACTCTAACACAATAAACATCTGATCAGTTGAGGTGAGTTTTGTTGTCTCCATGTATAATATTATTCATGAGTGGTTTTAGGGGTGCACAAGGCACCACTTTTTTTTACTGTCCTTTTTGACATTTATAACAAAAATGTACATATATAATTATTCTGGTTCAAACTTTGTGTTGATCATGACACATCTTTTTGATTTAATATTGAATGTACAGGCGACATCAAACAAACCTGGATCATGTAGAAAGAATGGGGGTCCACCTTGAATATGTTCAGAGGGCATGTCCTTGATCCCCAAGGAAGAGTAGGGTTTTAATCAAATACAATGATGTATTGTTTACTATAACAGTGCCATTCTTTCTACATCATTGTAAAGCTTGGTTCACTATAATTACACGATCTTGTATTCAACTATATTTTATGTTACGCAGTACATTCTCATGTTCACAAACTAGCAACGAATTTTAGTTATTAATGGAGTGAAAACTTGGAATAATGGTTACTTCATTTATTTAAAAGCTCTATGACATGTGGAATTCGCTGTCATTCAATCTATATTAGGAGTGTAGAGTAGTTTCTAGCTACAAATGAACTGTCTTTCATTTTATATAGAGGTAAATCAAGTCATGAATAAACTGGCTAAAATACGTAATGTGAGATTAGAGCTCAAAAAGCTATCTCCCAAACAGTCGTGCAGTTTTACGAAAGGCAGTCAGAAATCATTTGGTTGCTATGCACGAAATTTAAAGCTTTTAGAACATGACATTTTAACTAGGCAATCTGTTAAACACAAGTCAATAACAAGATTACAAAGACAACATTACTCTTCATCACTGTCTTTTGACAAGAATAATTCTTCATCACTGTCTTTTGAAGAGAATAATTCTTCGTCACTGTCTCTTGATGAGAATAGTGGAAAATCACTTGTTAGTAGTGACGACATTTCAGATGACAGTGCGAGTCCTTCAGAATATGAACATTATAAATCACCTTTCAGTTCACATGGTAAATTATTTGGTAGTTCATCTTCAGATATTATCACACCAGAGAAGCAACCTAAATATGTTTTCAGTGATGATGAAAGTGACACATCAAATGATAATAAACGTAGTGACACTTCAGAAGAAAGCAGTGTACTAGATGATAACGATGTACCATTGTCAAAAATGACACCTAGATTTGATAAGAAACCTTCGAAGATACTTTGTCATGAACCAGACCTTTCTCTACACAAAAGTAAGCACTCAAAGTGGCCTGTTGATACAAGCAAAAGTGAGTGTATCAGAAGAGATAACGTAATACGTCCTTACATTACAAACCATGACTGGTATGTATCTGCTGAATTTCATCTTGTACGTACACTTGTTATGAAACCACCTTTGCATTGGAGACCTTATTCCCGTGATTATCCCTTCATTTTTGATTTTGAGTGGGTTAATGAAGAGGGTAAAGGTGATCTTATCTACACTGACGGTAATAACAACTTTCTTGTTGTTGAAGTGAAGAGTATGTACTGTGATGGGTATGGAAGTGGACAGACCCATCGCACAAAGAAACGACAGAAGCGTAGAGATGGTGAAAAACAAACAGAGATATATAGTCAGTTATGGCATGAGAAGAATCCACAAGTAAAAAAGACAACTGGTGTATTTGTGACTGAAGATGACGTGCAAAAAATTAACTGCTTTACTCGTTAAGTATTTACATGACATTTTGACAATGTGTACCAGGCTACCAGCCTTCAGGATATTATTAGTATTCATTGTTTATAATTATATGCATCACAGTGATTACACTATAATTTGGAGGGTCTTATTTCTATTATAATAATCTCAGAACACTTACAAATTTTAATTGCGGCCGGACTTTTGTTGGAAGCTGCGGCGCGCAGCACAAGTTGGCTGCATGCACGTGAAGGCTAGCTATACACTCAGTACATTTGTTGGTGTGATAGAGATCATCAATGTGAAATACTATCTATTCATCATAAGGTTAGTAGATATTGATTATAATTTTATTATTAAGAATAGACAAGAGATATATATATATATATACATAAATTATCCACAGTGCAGTGTATAGTTGTCCCTTTAGTGATGTCCCTTTAGTGATGTCACTATTAAGGTATAAAGATATCAACCAATATATATATATTATAGAAAGAAAAATTCTAAACAGATTTATTGTTCTAAAATAATATATATAATGGAGTATGTTGATATGTTGAGTCTTTTTTTATTTTTAAAACGACCAATAAATCAGCAGTTAAAATTAATATTGTTTACACAATAATAAAATTCACTACCTGATGTATTTTGACTGTGAAATGAGTGTATATATACCACTTACATTTATTCTCAGATATTTTGTTGTGAAATCATAACAATATGGCAGTAAACCATCTTGTACTTTTAGTGTTGCTAATACTGAAATATGTTGAGCCCGAGGTAAATATGTGTATACTACATAATTAACACTTGCCTGGGTTAGTGTAGTTGTTTTATATGTCTGTATATTAACTCAATAACTAAGAACATTGGTAATTCAAACAAAGTACTACCATACTTGAAATTATATAAGTTATAAAATTATAGCAATTTCTATGACTCGTGGTTAGTGATTTAGAGAAGGCTTCTGGTAGCAAATGAATACATGGAAACATAACTCGTGCTTTTTTAAAACTATTGCTGGTGAAGTCGTGCTTCAAACCAAGTAGAATTTCAGTAGTGGTTATTACAACATCAGCACTGGTTTGAAGCTTTGGCATGACATCACTTTCTAGTTCCGCTTACTTGTTATTTTGCACGTGATTTAATTTGTACATGTGGAAGTTCATCCTCTTCTTACAGAGCTTAAATTGAATAATGAGTACATATATTATGCTTGTGGCTAGGGTTCTGCAACTTATGTGCACTCATTCAATACTGTAATTTTATGCCACACTGATTATATATCCTCTTCAAGAAGTAGTGATTAGATTGTGTGTGGGAGTTTGTTGGCAACTGGGTGTGGAAATGTGTTGATACTATAATGACTTTATATGTTATGAGTAGTAACATGATACTGGTTAGGTGTGTATTGTATACAAATGACACAAATTACTAGAGTAATAACTTCAATCTGATGTATGCATTATTATAATTATTACTCACTCTTTTCTCCTCCAGAATCCTCCATTAACAGGTTAGTAATACACAATACATACACATGTGTATAATTATACATATTATAATTATTGTGCATTTAATTACCATATTACAGGTTGTGCAATAGAGGAATTCAGTTGTCATAATGGTACATGTATACCAGACATTTTATTATGTGATGATGTTGAAGACTGTTCTAATGGTACATTTGAATATATAGTCATGATAATGGTACTCATGAGTAACCTTTCATGATTATAGGTTTAGATGAACTTGTATGTATTGATCAATCATTGAATGGTTGTCCACCAGACATGATTCAATGTGGAGATAACGAGAATGAGTGTATACCACTTCAAGAGTTGTGTAATGGTGTTGACAATTGTCCATTTGCAGAAGATGAAGCAAATTGTGGTTAGTGATTATACCATATAATTATAATTATAATACAGACATTTTATGTTAACTGTTGATTTTATTATTAGGTATGCAACTAAATTCAGAGTGCCTCATTTCTCAGTTTGAATGTCCTCATTTGGGGAATCTATTAACAGCTACTAATGAAACGGAATGTGTCCCTCGTGTTACACACTGTGATGGTAATATTGACTGTATTGAAGGTGGAGATGAACGTGGATGCTGTAAGCTCATATGAATTATGTGTATTATTCGTGATGCTTTTCATCTTCTTTAGCTCCTCCTGTTATTATTACACAACTAGAACCTATTGTCACAGTTCTACAAGGTTCAAACCCTTCCATTCTTTGCGTTGCGGAAGGTAATCCCATTCCAACTGTAACATGGTTAAGGAATCTTCGTAGCCTAGTCACAGACCCACGCTACATGGTAATATCAGAAAATGGAATGGGCTTATTATGGATTAGGAATGTCACAGTGTTCGACGAGGGAGAGTATTCTTGTGTTGCTTCGAATAATCTTCAAAGCATTATTTCTGATCAGATCAGTGTACTTGATGTATTTGATCGTAAGTACTACTATATTATTGTATGTATAAGAGTTAATATGATCTTTAATCTGTAGCTAATCCTTTCATTTGCAAAGACTTAAATGAGAATCAATATAATGAAGGTGAACTGTTTTATGACATTCAACTATCAACATCTGGAGATGCAACATCAGCTGCAATTGATGTTGTATTTGTTGTGGATGAGTCTGGTTCTATGCAAGAAGCTCACGAGTTTATTAGAGTTTTAACACCTTTACTACAACAAGAATTCGAGAATGCTGGCTTTGGTGTTGGTAACAGAGAGAACCAATTTGCTTTAGTTGGGTTTGGAAGGAACATGGATCCTGGAAGAGAAGGAGTGGTTTTGACACAACTAACATCAGTTGAGGAACTTGTAAATGCCAGTCGCAACTTAATGTTAGATGGTGTTTTTGAAGATGGGTATAGTGGAATACAGGTAGCACTTGATGAAATTAACTTGCGAAACCATACATCCAGAATCATGATACTTGCTACAGATGAAAGTCGACAGATGCTTGCTGGTAAAGAAGGCCTCACACGTCAGGTCATTTTGCAGGAACTATGGCAAGAAAGATTCATACTGAATGCAATTGTATCACAAGGATTTTTATATGATAGTTCCGATAATTTTTCATTTGCTTTTGGACTTGACATTAATCGTACAGCTTACACATTTGATCCTAATTCACCAAATGATTTTATGAGTTTTCCCAATGGTATACGTCATCCAGACCCAAGCTTTTCTGAGGGAAGTACTTATGAAGATTATGTGAAATTAGCATTTATGCTTGGAGGAGCCGCATGGGATATTAACCAAATTCAAATGACTGAAGATCTCAGTGTTCCCTTTATTAATGCATTCGCTGAAGTAAAGGTGAGTGAGGTTAGTGGAGTAATACGGAGATGTGTGAGGTGCTTATGTAGACAACCAACAAGTGATTGTGTACTGCAGACTGAGCTCTCCATTGAAGAGTGCATTGGGATTGCTTCTCCTGACCGTGAGTATAATCGTGTTAATTATAATAATTATTCATGATCTTTTTTATACTGTAGCATCCTTGATGGTACAAGTTTTTCCAATGTCATCATTTGTGAAAGAAGGAGATAATCTCACACTCACTTGTCAGATTGATATCACACCTCCTGCTAGTAATGTACAAATTGACTGGTTTGGAAACAGTACCGATATCTGTTCATCACGAGCATTGTGTAGTGGGAATCAAGCAGTTATAGCTGATTTTATGTCTACTGATGAAAACACCTATACCTGTTTTGTGACAGCAAATTCATCTGGTATAATACTCACTGAATTAAGTGCTGCAACAGCAACATTCAGATGTAAGACAATTGAGTAATGAACAAACAGACTTACTTATATAGAAAAAACATGAGACATGAAGTCTGACAAGTACAATATAATTATACAATGACTCTTCAAATGACCCTTGTAATAATACAACTGAGACAATAGTGGCTCCAGATTCAAAAACATGGGAGACAATTGGCTCCAACTTCCCCCCTCCCCTACATTAGACATTTAATTACATGTTAACAGTTATTACATTATACATTATTATATAATTCATATTTTAGCTCCTCCAAAGAATATGATCACTGATAGTCCTGATATTAATGAGGGTAGACCTCTGATAATAACATGTAATGCAACTGGTGTCCCTCCTCCTGGTTTTGTATGGAGAAAAATAACAGGAGATGTAGATTTTGGACGTGTAATGGTGGGTGTGTTTGTGCTTGTGTGTGAAAGGTGTATTATATTTTTACTTTAGATTGAAACGAGAACAGAAGGAGACTATATAGTTTCAACTCTTACTATTGATCCTGCTGTTGTCATGGATACTGGAACATATGAATGTGTAGCTAGCAATACTGTAGGAATGGACAGTGAGATAATTGAAATACAAGGTACTGCATCATGAGAATTATAATGTAATTGTGACTAGCTATAATTATACTTAGTTTCTAGTGCAAACTGTACTCTACCAGATGGATCACCTCTTGCACTGGGACAATATCGTACTATACTTTATCTTGACAATGATGCTCTAAGTGCTGACATAATTCTGATAGTTGATGAGTCAGGATCAATGGAATTAGAACACAGATGGATTGATAATATGACTAAACTGTTAGATACAGTTCTACAGAGTATTAGTATTGGTGTTAATACTGCTAATCGATTTGGAGTTGTTGGCTTTGGATCTTATGAAGCATACACACAAAATCGTGCAGTATCTTATGAAGGATCTTTGTTTGTTGAAGCTTCTAATATAACACTTCTTACACAAATGTTAGATACATCTGGTAGATATGAAGACGGATATTCTGCTATCCAGTTTGCATTTGATAACTATGATTTTAACACTGGTGCAGCTAAACAATTCATTTTAGTAACAGATGAAGAGAGAGATATATTAGATGCATCACTGAACAGAACAAATATCTTAGATCTATTAACAACAGAAGATATCAACCTCAATGCTGCCATATCTGAAGGATTTAAAGGAATGAGTAGTCTCCCAGCTCTAGGAATAGATAGCTTTGAGAAAGCATATATATATGATCCTCTTAGCCCACAGTTATATCGTACATTGTTCCAGGGTAGACCTATCAAAGACACAGCTTATAGTACCACCAATGAAGACTATACTGAATTAGCACTGCTTAGTGGTGGAGCTGCATGGAATTTGGAATTATTGAGACGAGGAGAAACTGTGGCAGGTGCTTTTACTGAGGCTTTTGTACAGGTTAAAGTGGAAGAGATATATAGACAGTTGAGTAGATGTTTGAATTGTTCCTGCTTGCCTGTTACTGGTCTGCTGTGTCAACGAATAATTAATTTTGATGATATTCCCGAATGTAACATAACAAAAGGTAATGTGGAATGGATGTAACTATTTATTTATATATGTATTATAGCCATTCATATACTTATTTTTATGTTTTAGTAATAATGGAATTGATACCAGAAATAGAGATGCCTTCTGTATCTATTGAAGTTGATGTCACACCAAGTATCCAAAGACATATAGAAGGATCTGGAAATGCTGAAATAACATGTACTATATTACAAGGACAAGGAGATATTGTATGGACATTCAACGGAGGAATTCTACCAGAGGGTACACTTGTACAAACAACGACAAATATTTCAGTACTATCAATAACCCAAGTACAATTAAAACACAAAGGAATATATTCATGTCTTGTGCGAAATGTGGATGATGTAACAATTGGTAATGATATCGGAATTGTTGAAGTGATGAGTGAGTACACATATACATACATACATACATACATACATACACACATAAATATATACCTACATAACATTATATACATACATACATACGTACATATATACCTACATACATACATACATACATACATATATGCCTACATACATACATACATACATTATATACATATATACATGTAAGTACCAAAGCTATAGTTCATGGTTCAAAGTGAATTTCAAGAGAACACTAAAATGCTGATGGTTCCTACAAACAACATTTTTGATCAAAAATACTGTAGAATCATAACAAGGACATCACTATGTAACTCTAGGAACAGTTTCACAAAAATATTTTTTTAGTAAAAAAAATACAATGTACATGCATACATAATACATATAATTATACATACACACATGCATGTATGCATGCACGCATACATATGTATGTACATACATGTATATATGTACATACATACATACATATATACGTATGTACATACTACATAGTGGCATGCATATTCCTTCAGGGAACAGGGGTGGTATAATGGTTAAATGGGACTGCTGATTGAAAAACTGAGGTTTCAAGTCTTGCCCTTGGGATTGCGTTCTGTTTTTTGAATAAACTTAATATATATGTTACCTTGATATTTAATTGATAATACACATTATATATCTTATGTACTTACATACATGTTCATTACAGTGTTACAGAATCTTCTTGGTTTAACTGTTGATCCATTGGAGGAAACTATTACAGAAGGTCAAAACATTACATTCATATGCTCAATTGATGAGCCAGGACACTTCAGCTGGGATTTCAATCGACAATCTCTTCCAAATAATACAATAGTGGAAAGTAGTGATAATACATCATTACTAACTGTAGTAAGTGCTAATTCAATTAATAAAGGAAGATACTTCTGTAATGCTATTGGGAATATTTCTGGATTTGAAGATTGTGATTTTGCTAAACTATTTGTGCAGCGTGAGTATGACAATCTCTGTTTATATTGCTCATTCTAATGTATGCATTTCTGTTATATAGTTCCAATGTTAAAGATTTCAGTTAATACCAGTGTAGTAAATGCTACAATTGGTGATACAGTAAAATTGATTTGTAAACTTGAATGTTTCTGTATTGGAGCAACTTTGATGTGGGAACGAAATTATAGTAATCCTTTACCTAATAATACTATGGTATGAAAACAACAGTTATTTATACACACACAATATAATATATTATATTATTATACAGGTTTATTACACTCCTAATGGTGAGTTAGTGTTAGAATTCACAAACATACAATTGAGTGATTGGGATTTATATACGTGTCAGGGAGAGTTAGGAGATCAATTTGAAGTGTTGGGAACTCTTGTGATTGTTGAACGTAAGAATTTATGTGTGTATATGTATGTACATGTATATTTAATTTATAATTTTTTTTCATAATAGCTTCTGAAGATTTTCAGGCAATTCTGAACAGAGATGCCAATACAGATGTGGATTTTGGAGCTAATGAAACACTTATTTGTACTAGTAATTCACCAGTAATACTGTGGCAATGGACATTCAATGGCACAATGGTTCTACCAGATTTAGTACAAACATTTAATGTAACAAATAGAGCAGTTTTGTTTATTTGTGATGTTAAGTTCTTTCATGCTGGAACATATGAATGTTTGGCAACAAATGAAAGAGGAGAAATGGCATCTGATAATAGCTCTTTAAGAGTTGGTGAGTAACTGAACACATTTTATTTTGTTATTGTATATTTCACAACACTTCATTTTTTCTTATGATGTGTATATACATATTTTCGCATTTTCTGGTATCATACATTTTATTGGTTCTATTCGAACCTTTTAATAATAATTTGGTATATTTCAATTCCTTAATTTTCACTATCCTTTGAATAATTATTAATAAATTTAGTAACTCAGTACTAAGTAATACTTGATTGAAATCGCAAGGTTGGTGAAAATTAAGGTAATTTTATAGTGATAGTACTTTATAATTTGAAGAATCATCTCGTACTTGTCTTTATAGTGGGTGACCGACCAAACACTGGTACTAGCTCAATCTCTATTACATCTTCAATGGCATCTTCAGTGACCACTAGTACTTCTGCAGTGACTGCTAATACAACTTCAGTGTCAACTCCAGTGTCCACTTCAGTGACTGCTAGTACTTCTGTGACAATGTCTGTGACAACTCCAATGTTCACTTCAGTGACCGCTATTACTTCTGTGACAAGTACCACATATTCATCTCCAGTAACTAGTATTATATTTCCCACTACTGCTTTTTTTGTGACAAGTACCACATATTCATCTCCAGTGACTAGTTATACTAGTATTTATTCTGTGACAAGTACCATATATTCATCTCCAGTAACTAGTATTACTAGTACTTCTTCTGTGACAAGTACCACGTATTCATCTCCAGTAAGTAGTACTATATTTCCAACTAGTACTTCTTCTGTGACAAGTACCACACCATCTCCATTACCCCATCCTGCAGTACAGTTAAATGTTAGTGATAATTTTGTGATGATTACTAGTGGTGCTAATATTAGTATAACATGCCAAAGTAATATTACAACAACATTGAAATGGACTTATACAGAAACAGGAAGTATTGAGGTTCACCTAACTGGTAGAACAGCAGTACTTGAAATTATGGATTATGATCCAAGTATTGACGAGGGTACATATTACTGTACTGCAGAAGCAGATGATGGAACACTGCTAGCTGCTATTGATGTAGAGGTGGATACACGTGGTCAGTTAAAGCATGTCTCTAATTATTATTGGTACTAAATTTCATTTCATTTTAGATAGTTTGATTGTTGTAGTCGCACCACAGTCAATTGAACGTGCTATGGATGATGCTATTGTTCGCCCAGTACAATTCACTTGTGGACTGAACTGTCCACTTCTGTGTGGTGGGGCAACTGTAAGATGGACAAGTTCCGGTGGTGGACCTCTTCCTGATGAGGCTGAAATTGACTCATCATTCTCTATGCGTGATTCAACTTTGATATTCGAAACATTGACTCCCGAATTAAGTGGTATGTATGAATGTATTGCAATGCATGACACGTTAGGCCAGGTTGTTCAGAGTGTGAATTTGAGGGTACTAGAAAATGCTGAAATATCTGTACGGCCAGAAGAACAAACATTAGATCGAGGAAGAACTGCAATATTTACTTGTGTGGCTAATCGACCTGTTTCTGAGTTTGTATGGACTTACCAGTCGGAATTTGATGTCTTGCCAATGTCTGCTTTTTTTGAGATGAATAAAACAGTTTCTCAGCTGACAGTGCAAGATGTAACTGATGATGAAAATACTGGTCAGTACTTTTGTCAAGCATTGTTTGAATCTGGTGAAACGAGAAGTGATGTAGGAAACTTGATTGAAACACGTAAGATTAGCACACTATGTATTATATATAATTATTTATTGTTTGATTATGTATTTCATGTTTAGCCACACTGGGTATTGAATTTGATCCTCCTGGAGAGTCACAAGTTGTATCAGTTGGAGAAAACATAGAAATTGAATGTTCTGCTGTATGTCAATGTGCTCAACTGAATACAGAGTGGACTGTTTTTGGAGGAGGAGCGTTTCCAGATAACTTAGAACAAGATCCAAGTTTTAGTGGAAGGAGTTCTACATTAGAGTCTGTCAATGGAGCAACAAGAGAAATGAATGGAATATATGTTTGTACTATTACAAGAGAGGATACAAATGAAGTTATTTCTATGAATTTAACCTTATCTGTAGTTTAATGTGATGTTCTGCCCTCAAATCTTGTCACTTTCAAATTAATGTAAAGTATGATTCGTAATTATTTGTGTATTTGAGTTATATACTCCTTAATATTAGTATGTCATTATTATTAGTTGATTGCACACAATAGAGTTATTATCTGCATTTAATTTTCTTGCCTCTTATATTATCTCCGTTTTTGTCATTATCAATGTAAAAGAATATGCAAGCAACACTGCAACAGCCATCGCATCATCCATGCAGACCACGCCTCTTGCACCTCATCAGCAATAGTCTCCGGAAGTTTACTGTAAAAAAAAAATGGCTAACTCTAGACATCTTTGGGTTGGAGGATTACCAGAAGATATGAGTGAAGAAGACATTAGAGATTACTTTACAAGGTGTGTTATAATCTGCACAGGAGATATATTGAAATAGATCTATAATTATAGGTTTGGGAAGGTTGAAGGAATTAAACTTTTACCACAAAGATATCCTAAAATGGGTTTAGCAGCATTCATAGATTTTTATGAAAGAGATGCAGCAGTTGAAGCACACAATACTGAAATCAAAATTCAGGTACAACTACGATAATTTTTAGGTATATGTATTTAATGAATATTCCTTATTTTTAGGGATGTGAAGTGCGTACCAACTACAAATCAGCTCGTCCTGAAACAAAAGAAGGAAAGGAACACTCTCATAGATATTATAATAGTCCAGACAGAGTACACAAACAAGACAGGTATAATATGTACTACTACACATTCATTATAGACTCCCCTCTCTATTCATCAAATGTAGTAACTGTTTTATTCTCCAATCCTAGCATTTGATAGTTGCTCAGTATTGTATTGTACGAGTGTATATTAGAATATGTATTTTGTTAGTAGTAGCTGATTAGTAGTCTGTAAAGTGTTGACAAGTCAAGCACTGATTGTATGTTTGGAGATCATGTGACGCTACCGATACATTCTGAAACTATTGTGTGGAATTATTGGAATATAATGCAATCAAAGATACTGACATGGAATGGATTGAAACAGTCAATTGTTATGAGTTTGTTGTAGTGACTGAAACACATGGAAGTATTGATGGAGTTATTTTTGTGAATTGAAGCTGGAAAATGATTTTAAATTTGTGACTGACAGAATTGACATCAAGTGATAGAATTGTCTACGAATTGAGTTACGTGTTTGCTTGCATGTGTTTATAGTGTAATAGTGTTTTTTCGCCTGGTATTGTTGGTTGCATGTGTGTATCAATAGTATATAGTTTAATCGTGTGTTCTATCTGGCAATGTTGGTAAGTTATATGCATATATTGTATGTATGAGGTATAATGTTATACATGTATATATACCATTATTAATCTTCTTAATTAGTTCGTGTAGCTCTTCTAGTGATGTCACTAGTGATAGTGCCACCTCAAGTTCCAGTAGTAGCTCAGATAGTGACGGAGAAGATGAAGTTGAAGAAAGAGGAGGAAAAAAGAAATCGAAAGAGATGTTGATGTTAAAAGTGACCAACCTAGCCCAGCGACCAGGTATATGTGTTCAATAACCTTACATGTTCATTTGACTCTGTTTTAATTAGATCATAATTTACATGAAGTTCTCCATAATGAGTTTATCAAATACACATCTAAACCATTAATAAAGTTCTATGGAGAGGAAGATAAAAAATATGCTATAGTGAAATTTAAAAGGTAATAATTTTAATTAATTATAGGGCTCACGTTTAATAATTAATCAGTTCTAGTGAATGTAAGAAGGCTATTAAAGAGTCACAAGGATGTATTTTATTTGGATATAAAGTGAAACTAAATCCTTACCATAAAGAAGGTTCATTTGTGTGTGTATGTTTATAAATACATGTATAGGTGCTGTTTAGTAAGAATACAGTAACACAGCGATATTATAATCATTAACAGAACAATACATGTATTATATGTTTGTTTATTTGCTATTATGTTTGTTTATCATTGCAATACATTATTATATGTTTGTTTATTTGTTTTTACGATACCAAATAAACAAACATATAATACATGTATTGTTCTGTTAGTAATAATAAACAAACATATAATACATGTATTGTTCTGTTAGTAATAATAAACAAACATATAATACATGTATTGTTCTGTTAGTAATAATAAACAAACATAATACACATATTGTTCTGTTAGTAATAATAAACAAGCATATAATACACGTATTGTTCTGTTAGTAATAATAAACAAACATATAATACATGTATTGTTCTGTTAGTAATAATAAACAAACATATAAAACATGTATTGTTCTGTTAGTAATAATAATAGATGATAATACATGTATTTGCTATTATGTTTGTTTATTTGGTATAATGTTTGTTTACTAACAGAATAGTACAAGTTTGTTTATTGTTAACTTTCAAATGATAAACATGCTGTTCATGTATTTAAAACAGATTTTTCAAGAGGAAGTACAGATTCCCATCCTCCTCACTCTAAAGGTGTATTAACTCGCAGTACTACCTCTGATGATATTGACTCTAATGCTACTAGATCAATATTTGTTGGTAATATTCCTAAAAATATCAGTATTTATGAATTACGTGATGTTTTCCAGCGATATGGACCAGTTCTTGTAAGATGTCGGTATATGTATGTTCATTTATCTATATATTGAGTATTTTATAGGATGTTGAAATAAAGAAGATGACTGGTAATGCTACTTATGGATTCATTTTATTTTATGATCTTCATAGTGCCATCTCAGCCAAGAGATATATGGATGGTACAGTAATAGGTGGAAACAATATTAGAGTAAGTTAGACTGTAATTTGTGTGAGCTGTGTATCAAATGTGTTTTCAATGTATTAGGTTGGATTTGGTAAAGGTACTGCCAGTAAGGTGCTGTGGGTTGATGGAGTAGACCCATCTCTGTCTGAGTCACAACTTGAAAAACACTTTTCTAAATATGGTAATGTTGTTAGAATGGGGTTTGATCGTCAAGGACGTACAGCAATGGTTCAATATGAGACAGTAGATGAAGCCAAAGAAGCTTTGGGAGAAATCAAAGGAGGATATATTGGAAATAATCGATCTAGAATAATGGTAAGTTCGTTTTATCTATGTTCATCTGACATTATATTTATCCTATATAGGCTGATTTTGCTAACAAAGATGCTAAAGCTGCATTCTTTACTCGTCTTGAAACTCCAGGAGGACCACGCCCTTTTCCTCCTCCCACTCCAATGTATCCAGATCATATGATGGGACCACCGTCTATGATGATGCCAGGACCCAGACCAGTTCCAATGATGCATACTGGAATGGGACCTATTCTACCTCATGGACCTCCAATGGATTACTATGGTTATCCATATATGGACGCAGAGTATTATGGGTATCGTCCTTTTCCATCTCAAGGCCCAATTAGACATGCCCCTCAGGTTTATGAAACACGTGGCTATGGTGACTATGAAGATGAACTAAAAGCTTTTAGCCGAAAAAGGGAGAGAGAGAGACGAAAAGAGAAGGAAAATAGAAGAAATAGATACGATAGTACCAGTGATGAATCAGATAGTGATGATAATAATAAAAGAACAAGAGGAAGAAGAAAGAGAAGATCAACTACTAGCAAGAGTGATGAAGAGGAGGAGGACGATTCTTCCAGGAGAGGAAGAGATCGAAGGAAACAAAGAGACGAAGATAAGAAGAGAGAAAAGAGAGAGACATCTGAAGGGAGTAATCATCTCGAAAGAAATGAGATACGTAAAAAAGATACTCGTAAATCTCGAGATTATCGTGAGAAGCAGAGATCAAAACATCACACACAAAAGCTTGAAGATGACGAAAATAAATCTCGGGAAGAAAAGAAAAATGAATTTGAAAAGCAAAGTATGAAAGAAAACAAAGAGAAAAATACGTGTCAAGAGGTAAAGAAAAGAAGAAATGACGAAGTAATAGAAGAGAAGAAAAGAGACAAAGAAGAACTGACAAGATATGAAGAGAAAGAAAAACAAGTTATCAAAGAAAGGCCAAAAGTGGTTATTGAATATGAATTAGAAGAAGAAGAAGAAGAAGAAGAAGAACAGAACGAGATAAATGTACCTACAGAGATAAAAATTGAACAAGAAGTAAAGCCAGTGACATCAACACCTGGTATTAATATGGGTGATGAACCACACAAGGTAATGGAATTAGAGACTCATGACTCACAACCTTCAGAACACCAACCATTACTCTTGGTTTCTGAACGACCCAAGATATCAATATCTTGGATGGAACGAGATAAGCCATCAAAAATGGAACATCTTTCTGTGATTGAAGAAAAACATCGAATTGAGAGTGATTTTAGTAGTGGTGATGAATTTAACCATATTGATCCAGCAGAAGAAGACATAGCGATAAAAGAGAAAACTGATCTATCTAAAAACAATAGAGAGATAAATCAAGAATCTGTTTCCAAAGAGAAACACAATATCAAGGAGAAAACTGTTTCATCTCATGTACACAAACGTCGTGAGGTAATTTTAAGTCACTCATCAGAAACAAGTAGTGAAGGAGGAGAGAAGAGAAGTGAAGGAGGAGAGATAAAAAGGGGATCATATCATCGAGATGGAGATGATAGAGGCAGTGATGATAAATACAAACGACTCCCTCATCGTTACAAACCCCAAGAAGTAATTGGAGGACATCGACAAGACTTTAGACAACATAACCATCGATACTCTCCATCTCATGATCGTCACCATCGATATCATCAAGAACATCTTGATAGACGTACACGACGCCATGGTTCACCACCATATAGACACCATTCACCACATCAACGAACTCCTGTTCGATCAGGATCACCTCCTCTTTCTCCCCCTCGTGGTCGTCCTCGTACCCCTATCCAACGACCTTTAAAATCAGGACGTTATCATCCATCCAGTCCACAGCATGAGTTTCCAAGGGGCCGTCACTCCACTCATCATCGTCAACGCTCTCCTTCCCCACCAGTTCGTTCAAGGTTTCATAGAGACCGAGACCGAAGTCCACTCAGTCATTCAAGGGTCATTAATGAAAGATCTCATCGTGACTCTCCTCATCATTCTCGATATCCTCCTCATAGTCGTACCCCTACTCCACCATCTAGACGAAGAACAGGTCGTCCCCCAGAACCTCCTGATTCCAAACGTAGGAAGGTTGAAGATCGAGAAGAGGCATCTTCCCGTCCAAGAACTCCTTCTGGTTCTCCCCCGCCACCAGAAAAAAAACCTCAAGAAATGCCTCCTCTTCCACTCTCAAAACCATCTGAGCCGCCTCCCCTTCCTTCCATTAATCAACAGCAAACAGCTGAAAACCAGATACAAGTACATGAACCACTATCAACAGTACACCAGCCTGAATCAAAGGTATGTAATGCTCATTACAAATATATATATATTATAATTTACCAGACATGGTGTCAATTACAATCCAATGTAATATATTACTATTACTATTACCTTAGAAATCAGTATACGTACATATATAAATACTATAATTACTACCTAAGTCAATATGTATTATTACTGCCTAAGTCAGTGGCACTGTTATGGATTACTATAGCATTGAGATTTCTTTGAAATTCTTTCATGCCCAGTACATTTAATTGTTCATGATTTTTTCAAAAACAGAATAAGTAAGTCAGCACCTTACTGGTCAAAAAGAATTTCCCTCCACTACTAAAAAGTCTCTTTACTGGCCCTACTATAAATGAACATATTACTTGAAAGTCTATTACTATTACGATTACATTGAAACATGTAATACTATTACCTCATGTCCAATTTACTAGCCTCCACCCCCACAAGCTGATGTACTGGATTTATTAAGACGTTATCCTGTTATGTGGCAAGGTCATCTTATGTTGAAAAATGAACTAGCAGCAATACAACTACATTTCCTATCAGGTGAGTTACTGTCTGTGTATTATAATACTTCATTAATATAATATTATAAACAGGTAATGTTAACTTGGCTCAAATGAGTCTTCCGCAGTCTTCTGATGGAACAACTCCAAATTTACGAATATCTCAGAGAATGAGACTGGAACAAACGCAATTAGAGGGAGTAGAAAGAAGAATAAAAGTTAGACATGTCAATAATAAGTGTTATGATAATGATCACTGGTTTTTCTTATATAGAACAACAATGATCATTGTTTGTTACTAGCTCTACCATGTGGACGTGATCCTATAGATGTACAATCACAAACTGCTACTCTTAAAAATAGTCTCATTACTTACTTGTTACAGAAACAAGCAGCAGGAATCATAAATGTACAAGGACCACAGGTACAGTTATACTTACTATGATAATACTAATATTATTATATTTCTCATAAGGTAACAAATGTTCTTCACATATTTCCACCTTGCCAATTCTCTCAAATGCATTTATCTCGTGTTGCACCTGATCTGTTGAGTAGTGCATCTGAAAACTGCCATCTTATGATAGTTATAGCTACTGTATAAATTAAAATAATTATTTTACTTTCGCAATCATTAATTTATGTTTTATGACTTTCTAAAGCAGTAGCGTCAGGTTAATTTGAATTTCTGATTTTTAGTGGTGTCAAAATGAACACCTGTTTGTCTGATAATAGTTTTTTGTTAACCATAAACAAATAATTTTGACAGTACAGAAACTGCTATTGTGTGAACAAACAAGTATTATTATAAAAGTATAAATGAAAGTGTAAATACATTTAGACAATCATTGTCTTATATTTTGCTTGTTTTGTCATTTAAAGTACCTTTTTGATGTTGGAACAAATTAGCAGATATCAAAAAAATGTAACTCACTAAATAATAATACAAAAAGAACTGATATTATGTATATAAAAGAGAGGTTTTGATAATGTCATACTGAAGGGAACATGTTGTGATCAACAAAATTATTGTAATATACAGCTCTCAGTTTCTCCAGAAATATAAAAATAAGTACAGTATGTGGACCAAGTCTGGCATAATATGGTGTAAAACCTTTCCATAGACTAAAGAATCCTTCACTACGCATCAGTTTTACAAGTACATCAAACACTCCTTTGTATTCAGGAATTCCATTAACTATTTTCATGTTTTGAATTCTGAAATTTAGTAAAATTAGTGTAAACTGGATATTCAATACAGAGTATAATATATATACGAACCTTGTTTTTGTGATATCCACTGGCATTGATGCAACAGTAGTTACAAATCCACTAATCATACTAGCAGCAAAATGACATTTAATATCATCAACAAAGTAAGCTATGAATATCTGAATTATAATTATTATCATAAATTAAATTCAATCATTACCTGTTGATAGCAACAGTTGTTTAGCTTGTGAGTAAGTAGCCAATTGAGCTGCATTAACTACCATAGCTCTAGTTACAGTAGGGGTACAACCCTATTAATAATAAATACAATTAGTATTGATACACTACGGGAAGTACTTACCCTCCATAGTGTCATAATCCCTTCTTCTCTTACTATTCTGAACATAGCATCAAACACATTTTTATATCCTCTCCTCTGATTCACAGGTAGTCTATAAGTTATTATTATTATTATTATTATTATTATTATATAAAAATACACAATATGGTATACCGTCCATCTAATGTCATTCTAACTAAAGACACTTCAGTAGGATTGCCAACTACTGCTGCTGAACCTCCAGCTGTCATTCCTAAAAACGATATTAGCATAACTTTTAACTATTATTGTATTTCTTACCAAGTATTAATTTCTTAAACAATCCTGGAGGTGTACCATCTTTACTAAATAAAGGAAGTAGTTGTGGTGTAACAGAAGGCATATAATGGTAATTGATTCTGTGCATATGAAAACCAATGTACTACTAACCTTGTAAACTGATCAAACAAAACCTGGTAAATACCCAATCGACATGTACTATAAGATGCTTGTCTTAATATACCAGCTGACAAACTGTATATATATCAAAATAATTATTACATATATCAAAATAATGATTTTATTTACTTACCCATTATAAACACCAAGTATTCCTTCATTTCTTACTATTCTACCTATTGCATGTAATGATGTTTTATGTTCCCTTATCTTCCCTCCTTCACCTGAAAACAAATACAGTACATTAAGGTCAGTACTGATAAATATGAGGTGAGGTGAGGTGAGGTGATTTTTCACTATGACAGCACAGCAAGTCAACTTACCACTCATCTGCATGCGATTTTTCACAAGATCTAATGGTTGTGTGAAAAATACTGCACCAACACTATATTATGAATGTAGTACATTGTTTATAATACAGAAGTACACAATACATTTTGTAGAAATCTCACCCAGCCATTCCTCCAAGAAGAAAGTTGATTTTCTTTGGTATAGCTCCAGTGGGTACTTTATTATGAGACGTGTTTGCTACTTTGCTATTATTAACGACATTACCAATCTTCTGATCATTTGTGATACTACTTGTTTTCTCCATTGTGTACAATATAACTCCATGGAAGGTAATGCGGTAGCCCTTGCCGTTTTTTTTTTTTAATGTCAAGGTGTGTTGGGGGTGTGTTGACATCATGTGACATTTTAATCTTGATAATACACTGTGCAAAAACTTTATTTTGAATCATAATAATAATAATAATAATAATAATAATAATAATAATAATAACAATAGTAATAATAATAATAATGATAACTATAATCATTATATTATAGATTGGTTGCCAGTAATCAGTTGAAAAATAAACTAGTTATCACATGACTTGAGTCATGTGACTCATGATTGAGTATAATTATAATACCAAAATCTGAATTTTTCCAAAAAGATGAAAGTGAGTACAGTATGTGGACCCAGTCTGGCATAATATGGTGTAAACCCTTTCCATAGACTAAAGAATCCTTCACTACGTATTAGTTTTACAAGTACATCCTAAGAAAATTAAAATTTGATATACTGGTTTCCATAGTTATTTCTGTGCTTACCAAAGCACCTTTGTATTCTGGTACTCCGTTAATAGTCTTCATGTTCTGAATCCTGTTAGACATGATATGTCACAAGATTAATACCATATACGGTAATGTTGGGTGATTTGAACAAATATACTATAACTATATGTATATATATGAACCTTGTTTTTGTGATATCCACTGGCATTGATGCTATTGTAGTTACTAATCCACTAATCATACTAGCAGCAAAATGACATTTTATATCATCAACAAAGTAAGCTATATAATAAAGATAACAACATCAGCACAATTATTATCATTGTTATAACACCTGTTGATAATAAGAGTTGTTTAGATTGAGAATAAGTAGCCAATTGAGCAGCATTAACAACCATAGCTCTAGTTACTGTAGGGGTACAACCCTATCAGAATGTACACATAATTACTATACCAAAAAGTGCATACATCATACCCTCCACAGTGTAGCAATCCCTTCTTCTTTTGTTATACGAAACAAGGCATCAAACACATGCTTATAACCTCTTTGTTGATCTACTGGTAACCTCCCATCAGCTGTCATTCTAATTAAGGATATTTCAGCTGGTGTTCCCACTACTGCACCACAACCACCTGCCACTATCCCTATAAATTGAGTATAGTATGATATTGGGATATACATATGACAGGAGTACAAACCAAACAACAATTTCTTAAAAAAATTTGGAGGAGTTCCATCGGTACTGCCAATAAAACAATATTAATAGTGATAATAATAAATTTTACTAATTAAACCCTAACCTGGAATATCTGTCCGTCAATGTCTGAAATACTCCTAAACGTGTTGTACTATATGTAGCTTGACGAAGAAGACCTGCGGATAAACTAAGTATATAATGAGAAATGGATTGATATAATGAATGGTAGACTGTAATACCCGGTATACATTCCTAAAAATCCTTCATTTCTTAGTATTCTGGCAATAGCGTGAAATGAGGTTTTGTGGTCACGAACAGCTCCTTTTTCACCTATAAACAGAAATACAAACATACACACAACTGATGAGGTGTAAATCAGTATTACCACTCAATTGCATTCTATTCTTCACTAAATCCAGTGGCTGTACAAACACTGTAGCACTCATCCTACAGTGCATGTAAGTATAGATTATAATGATAGTAATAACTTACCCTGCTAATCCACCCAAAACAAAATTAGCTTTTCTTGGGATTGCACTAACAGGAACTCTGTTTTTATTTGCAGAACATGCAGACATAATTCTTTCTTTTGTGTGTGACTCCATTTTTCAACCTCGTTTTTAACTTTTTAACAATAATAATTATATAATAATAATAATAATGAATAATTTAAGCACATAATTATTTTTAATGAGAATCCAAAACGTGTACTTTACATTCTTGATGGCATGAATAAAGCACTCTGGTTAACTTTTAAACACTACATGATTATGGTTGACACTTTCTGGATTTCTGTTGTGCAAGATTTAGTAAAAGTGTTATATAATATTATTATCTTGGTTCATATCACCATCAGTCAAGAAGAGGGTGTGGGTCATATCTACGCAATCTTTGCAATAATCCAACTTCACGACAAGGACGTGGAATATTCTTTTTATTCTTGACTTCTTGATGAATACGTAAACATGCAATATCTATGAAGAGCTGGTAACATGGAGGTGTATTTTTCTCAGGACATGGAACTAAAAGAACATAATATATTGTACATGTAATAATTATGTATCACAGTTATTCACACATACACTACAATTATTATTTTCTGAATTCAATCCTATGAATTAATCATGTGGCACATACAATACAAAACTATAATTTGAATTTAGCATAAGTTGATTATACGGTTTTTAATGAGTACGAATGTAGGCATATATAGTTATGTGTATGATACAGTGTATATCTGTACTACTAACTTATTATACTAACTCACGATCTTCATTGTCCACAATAGTAACAGGGATTATGCTCAATGCTTCAGGAATAAGAGTATCAAAGTAGGCATACTCCGGCAAAAATGGTTTTTTGTGATGTCCATAGTAATCTTCATGGTGACTATGTTTTCCATCATAATAATGATCACCTTTATCATATCCATGGTTATACTCTTCATGATACTTGTCATTATGGTATTTATCTCCATGGTAACTATTGTATTCGTCATTGCCGCTACCACTGACATCATCATTATCACTGTCATTATTACCAACTCGGGTTGGAGTAAAAGAATAGAGTTTTATCGCAAACTTTTCATTTCCTTCAAACTCATAATCATCATATGTATGGAAGTGAAAACAGACTTCATCGTCACCAGGATAAATATAATAGTATCCTCCATAATGAGGATAAAAGTAATCAGGATATTCTTCATAGTGAATGTACTGCAAATCATCATATACTATAAAAGAATAATTAAAATACTTGAAAAATACACTAATAGATTATAATATACATACTGTCTGATGTATAATCATCAAAGGTAACATAGAAGAGAGCTGGTCCATCACGAGCTACTTGATCAGCTTTCACACAAATTCCTGAGTAATCTCCTTCATAGACAGTGATATTTGTCACATTTGGTGTGAGGGTCAACACTATAATATAATTAGAATACTGATGAATCACAAGAAAGTTTTCTCACTTTTAACAGAATGTTATTACTGCACTTCAAAAGAGCCACATTATAGTACAGTTAGCTGTACTATAACATGTACATATAATTATGTAGCAACTATAATTATTTATAATGGATAAAACATACCATCATTATCCTCAATTGGAACAAAAGAATATGCATAGTCATCATATTGACTATGATAGAACACAGTGTTATTATGGATTTGTGGATCAAAAGCCCAATATATTTCAAAAGCCTCTAAATCTTCTTCTCCTGCGATATCATCATCTGTGATATTAACTTGGAAACATTTCTTACGATCACCAGGTTCAAATATCAAAAAACCTTTGAAATGATCATAATCTGTGAGAGAAACAGCAACTGCAAATGTAGTAGAAATGTATTAATTAAATCACCTTCATTAATTTCAGTACTGATGTTATAGTCAGATGTATAATAAATCTCAAGTGGTTCATCCAGTGTATTACTGAGTTCAGCACAGAGTTCCGCAGTCTCTCCTTCCCTTGTTCTCACATAGTAATCATGATATATATATGTTACATTACTATGATTGTGATCACTTGGATGTGAATAAAAATCTTCAAAATCATAGTGATAATCATAGTATCCATGATATCCCTTACTACAATGAACTGATATAGGATTATCCATATGTACTAAATATTGTACAAAGATTACATACCTGAGGATGTTAGCATTAGTGTAATTACAGCAAAACACAGCATCAAATGTGAAGATTTCTGCATCTTGTCCACTAGTTCTCACACTGACAGTGTCTTTGGCAGGTACACAGATATGGAATGCAATAATTAATTATACTAAAAACATGAATTTATTTTGGCTTTATCAACACTATTTTCTTCCAATTACAAGAACAGTGATATCGCAGAACTCTTTAGCATTGTTGAGATCAAGTAAATGACAAAGCTGGTTGATAAATAACAATTATATACTTATCATATTGAATCTCAGTGGAGCTGACATGCATGCTTCAATTCTGATTGACAAACATTTATTAGTGAAATGTACTGTGAAGTTATTTGTTTTGATCCTGTATGTATGCTTACTAAATATGTGAATGATTTCTTCATGCGCACATATCAATGTTACCAAGGTTCTATCACTATAAAGCCAAAAATTATAATTGTGTTTACACTAAAGTGGTAGTATTTTAAGTATACTTGTTTCATCATAATTATCGCACATTTTAAAGTATCATGTATAAAGTCTATACAGTAAAACCTATAATAAAATGTTCAAAGTAATAAGGAAAACTGTTTCTAAAATGTGTCACCATCTTCTAAACATTACTTCCATCCAGCAAAATGTTCAAGCATCCATATCATCAGAATAGAGTTGAAGTATAGGAAGACAACAGGAAATCCTAAAGCAAGCTAAAAGGAACAAGAGACTATAGTATGCAAGTTGAACACATGATATATAACTCACAGGGTATGTGTGGTTGTTAATAAATCCAAAAAAAAGTGCTTTAGCTCCCATTATGAATAGTACTAACAGTATCACAGTGACTTCAGCTGAATATTGCCAAGTTAATCCTCGAATGCCAACAAGAGCAGCAAATATACCAAGACACAAAGTGTTATTCATTGTAGCTGCACCATACAACTATTATTGAAGCTATTAATTATGTTAATATTCATAATTGTATATTCTTCACCTGAGAGAAAGTCATTGAGGAAGTCACTTTCTTTTTCTTAGCGGCAAAGATAAGAGAGGAAACTAGTTCACTAGCATTGGAACACAGCGGTGTGACAATAAACGATAAGTAGAAAACTGAAAGAGAAATTAATAATTAAGTTTGAGATTAATAGTATGTATATACCTGGTATTGGAATGTACTGTCCATGCTTTTTTTTACCACTACCATCAATAAAATAATAATTTCTATTGTCTTTGTCTACTAGACGAGAGAGGGCATCCACCATTGGGTCTGAGAATAACGTTACCTTGAGTGACATATGATCAAGATAAAGTAATAATTATTTGTTAATGTAGTTTAACATTACCAGACCAACTCCCACAACCAATAAAAGAGTTGATTTAAGAGCAATCTTCCATTTTGGTTCTTCAACCTGTAATTATAATGCATACATATTAATCATAATTATAAGCTTTGCTCTACTATATATGACTAAATCATATCACCTCTTGGTCCTCTTCACTGCTATGTTGATTTGAAGGTTTCTTCTCCACATCATCGCTCACTTCACTTTCTTCTTCCTCTTCTTGCTTCTTGTGCACTTTCCATACTTTGAAATATTTCTTCTGGAGTCCAGTTTCAGAATGTCCTCCTACAACATTTAAGTTGATATTATAAATAATCAAATATACTACCTAACCTAGTAGTGGCTTCTTCTCTCCTGCCTCTGTATCAACTCCATCCACAGCATTAGTTTTAGGGGCTTGAATGTTGAGTATAAAACCTTTAACAACATCACGTTTCATTCTATAATGTGTTAGAGTAAATGATAAGAAACATTCACATGTGATATGCCTTGGGTACCATAGCATTGTTAAAAGCTTTGAAGAATTATAAATATAAATTTATTTATATACCTTTCCTGTCTTCTGAGTTCACTTTTTCTCATAGCAGCAACATTGTAAACCATCTAAAAGTAGACTTAAACATTAGCAAATATAATATGATATGAAACATACCAAATAAATCAAATATCCAAAAAAACCAACGAAACAAATAACACTTGTTGTAATAGCAGAATATTTGATGTACGGTTTTGGTTTATGCTTATCTAGATCCATTTTAGTAGTTGGACCATAATACCAATCAGCACCTTGAATAATACTAAGAAATTCATACAGAGGAAAAAAAAAAAATCTATAATAATAATAATAATAATAGGTATACAAATCTCACAAGTATGGCAGAGCAGTCAGAAGCATAACAATAACGCTGTATGTTACATCACGGGACACAGTAACACCCTATAGTATGTAATATACATGACAATCGTATCAGAACTAATTTAATTATATATATATATACAGGTATTAGGCTATATCCTTCAAATGAAAGTCACATGATTACTGATTTATAAAAGCAGCTAGTACAAAAGAAACAATTATCACCTGCTTCCATAAACTAGATAGAGTAAATCTTGAGCATTTTCCGTCTACTCCTCTACCACCTACAATGTCAACACGACCTAATATAAGTCCACCAAACCATGGAATTGTTAGTAACATTATAGTACTACCAGCAAGAGTACTATACAAGAGAGTATATTGTAACTGTATAATAGTTAGTATATCTTCAATTGAGCTCACCCCATCCCTACTGCAATCTGCTCATCAGCTTCTTTTTTGCTACCTGAGCCTGAAGCTATGATCATTGCTGAATCAGGTATAGCTCCCAACAAGGGAAGGACAATACCACCTGTGGGGAAATAAGTTGATAAACTGTATGTATGTATATACTATATACATATGTACATGTATTTATTTACATATTTCAGACATGGGGCAAGTACATTTATATAAGTACATTCTCCTGAGTACTTGGTTGTACATTGTGCTTGAATATTTAAGACGACAGTATTTGACATTATTTGGGTACTAAGTACATTGCCAAAGCACCTTTATTAGTATCTTTTTTTGTGTAAAACTGTTTGCATTGGCAGCAATGCTAACTGATATCACTGTACAATAACAAAATTGTTATAAGCCCAATTGCTAATGAATAAGTTGGCGATTTTAACATTTGCAGTGATAGAACATGTAAAAACCTAATGTATATATTTATTATAGCTTGAACTGAAACCTAACTAATGAAATAAATCCTTCTTCAAGAATCATGAACAATGTACCTCATGACTAATCTACACAAGTACTTACACTTGCAGTTAAATAAAATTGGAAATCTTGTACTTGTATTTATGTATGTATTTATGAAGATTACCAATAATCACTGAAGGTAGTCCCAAATCAAGTAACATTTCAGCACCATCTAATATCAGAATTATTGTGAAACAGGAAATACAAAATGTAAAGAATGAGATAACCTGATATAAGTTTAGCAGACACTCCAAGAATAATTCCAAAGAAAAGAATTAGTTGAATATTTCCAAGAATCTAGACATCAATTTAATATAAAGTTAACTTTATACTGTGTATATGTATACTTACGGTAATAGAGCAAGGTTCCAATCCATATACACAAATCTATATAATAAATATAGTGACCATATAGGTTCATATCTCAAAAGGAAACACAATGTCAAATTATCTGATATTCAATACAAACTCTGGCTTGAATAGATATCACTATACATGTGAGATGTCACTGTGAGCGATTCAAACTTGATGGAGTGCTGTATGAATATTCATACAGCTCAGTTCCTTTGATACACTCACACATCATATAATTATGTGAACTCCTAAACTAATATATTAATGGCCCGATATCAAGGTATTTAATTATGTACACAAAAGTATATATACCAAATTGTTATAAAACCATTAATAATAATTAACTAGCCCCCGGCACTAACTGGTCCTGTCCTGTTAAAGGTATCATTATTATCCAATGAATCTTCAAGTATGTAGTAAGAATCCATGGTAGTACTCTTTACTACATATGGTAGTAATACAATTATCAGGCACGAAACGGTAAACATCTTGAATTCTTGATGACACCTCTAGATCTTGCTCTGTAGCTCCAATGCTCCACCCAACAACAATTATTCATAATTATTCTCACGTGCTTATAACATGGCTGGAGGACCAATTCAGGAGAGAAATCAAGGTATATAATTTATATTATAAAATTATATAATTATTTACATAATTATCATAATAATTACGTATATATATATATATATATTATATATATATATTTGACATGTTAGATGCAACTGTGTATGTTGGAGGATTAGATGAGAAGGTGTCTGAGTCAGTTTTATGGGAACTTTTCCTTCAAGCCGGGCCAGTTGGTCAGTGAATAGTTTCTATACAAACCAAATGTTGAGTATAAATTGTACTGAAGCTATAATTATAACTTAAATTATATAGGTTTATAATTGTTAGTCGTGGGTGTGTCACATTTTAACAAAGGTTTATACCTTTTCCCATGGATAATATATGTAATATCATGTTTTTTGTTTCCTGTATCATATTCATTTACTCTTACTCATCATCCTATTAATTATATCATAGTTTTTGGGTATAGGTTATTAGGAATATTCGGTTGTAAAATGAGTGACTATTATAATTATTATAGTGAATGTTCATGTTCCTCGAGATCGGATCACACAGTCTCATCAAGGATATGGATTTGTAGAGTTTATGAGTGAAGATGATGCTGATTATGCTATTAAAATTATGAATATGATTAAATTATATGGGAAACCTGTCAGAGTCAACAAGGTATATTTGTTTATTGTGACATGTATGTTTATTATAATGATTTCAATTACAGGCTGCATCTAACATGAAGAGTCTTGATATCGGAGCTAATCTATTTATTGGTAATCTTGATGCAGAGATAGATGAGAAAATGTTATACGATATTTTCAGTGCGTTTGGAGTTATTCTGCAAGCTCCGAAGGTATCCTATATTTTCGTTATTATTTTATAATTTATTCTGTTATTCTGAAGATCATGAGAGACCCCGATACCGGTAATTCAAAGGGATTTGCGTTTGTTAATTATGCTAGTTTTGATGCCAGTGATGCTGCCATTGATTCTATGGATGGACAGTATTTATGTAATAGACAAATAACAGTTTCTTATGCTTTCAAGAGAGAAACTAAAGGAGAGAGACATGGTACATGGGAAGGTCAGTTAGTAGTCTGTGTCTGTACAGAGGGAAGATTTACATGTAATTCCACAGAAAGATATTTAGCTAAACAAAATCCCTTACTGCAAACGGACAGACCTCATCAGCTGTTTGCTGATGCCCCTCCCAAACCTCCCACAGGTGATAATGTTATCATTATGTAACATAAATTATTACTAATACTTCTGGATAGCTACTATGCAAGTTCCAACTCCATTCCATTCTATACCATCGAATGTTCCCACGACTCCTTCTCCCTTGTTCCCTCCTGTTGCTAATCCATTAGTAATACCTTCACTATTTCAAGGTGGTCATGCTCCTCCTCATTTAGCTCCAGGTTAGAAGTCCAATGAATAACTGTGTGTATTGTGTTATATTGATTCTGTTTCAAGGTATACCTCTTCAACCTCAACCTTTCAATCGTCCACAAATACAGGTATATAAACTATTATGTATGCATAAGTGAGCACTTCTGTCAACAATTATACCAGTTTGGTCCAAGATACTTTGATTCTTGGTCAGGTGTTCTAAACCATTAGCCCACTGTAGAAAGAGCAAATGTATTAGAGTAGTTCATATGTCAGCTGGGTTTAATGATTAATTTTAAACACAGAATAGTTTTCTCAATACATAGTGGTGTTCTCTTTTCTCAGTCTGCTCAACCTAGTGCACTTATACCCAATGGAATGATGTTTGCAAGACCTCCTCCTGGTAATAAAATTGTAATTTAGACTTGTTCATCACGTTTTCATTTTCAACAGGTCGCCCAATGATGCTGCCATTTGGGAGACAGCCAGGGCCTCCTTCTCATCATCACCTTATTATGCAACAACCTCCAGGCCTCCCACGAGGGTAAGGGAGTTGTGTAAAATATCTGTAATAAAATTAAAATCTAACTTGGTAGATTGTGTATCACCAACCATTAATTTTGCATTTGTGCATACTATGAACTACATGTTAGTAATCAGTAAACATGTACCTATTAACAATATATTGTCTATACAGGGGTCTCTTGGCAACACCACCAGGGGTACCCAATATGAGATTGCCTCCTCCTTCTGGTCCTCCTCCTGCTCCATCTGGTGTTCCATGTCCTAACCCTCCTCCTGTTGGTATCCCGAGAACTCCTCCTCCTCCTATTGGTGGCCCACTTCCTGGTTCTCATCCTCCGAGTGGTATCCCACTCCCTCATCCACCTGGTACTCACCCTCCTCCAGGTGGTATTCAACCTCCTCCTCCCTCTAATCAAGGTTTGTATGTTATAAGATATGTACTGTATATATAAATTACAATTTTTTTATTATCACTTTAGGTTTTTAATTATGAACACAATAAATTAAATTTCTTTCACAGTTTTCTGATCAACTAAAATAATAATTATCATCATAATATTTATAAAGTCAAAAGTAATAAATTTATTATTTATAACAAAGTGCTTTATTCATGCAACCAAGAATGTAACTTCCCACAACAAAGTCTTTTTGGATTCTGTAGCGGAAGTTTTTATGCTTATAATTTTGTGCACATGTGCAGATTTCAAATGTCTCAAGCATGGAATACAAGAGCTGGAGGTGTGAATTGAACTGTTAATTTGGATGCAAACATTTATATTTAAAATAGCAAATATATATCAAGTCCACAGATTGCTTGGACTGACAATTGCTATTTAGGAATTATTTCTACCCTGAACTATAGCCTTTGTACTGATATTTTCATTACAAAATCAGTCGTCTGAGATCGAGCTATATTTTTTTGTCTCAAAACATAATCCTTCTAAACTACAGGCTGATAGCTTTATGATGGTAAGTAACTACAGTTGTTATTTAAAATAGTGAGATATATTTGTATTTATTTCAGATGATCTTAATTCTCTCCTTTTCTTTGGTAATTGTTTCTCAATTTTACAAACCTCACATGCAACCATCTTACTCTACATTCAGTAAGTTGCTGGAAATAGCTATTCTTGTGACTAATAGCTTTACATTACTTGGTTCTTTAGCCAATATAATATATAACTTGTTATTGTTATGATTATTTGTACTTAGGTCGTTTGCAATCATTACTTGGTATATCTGCTGATGAATTTGGAAATCTATTGGAGACAGAAGATGGTGGTAACCTTGGAAATATCAGTGAAGTTTTGGAATATGTCTAGTAGTCGAGAGAATCTATTAGTAACTGATAGTTATAGCTTCTTTTATACACAACAACTAAATGTATTGTTCTTATATGGTATTTCATCAATTGTGTTCTACGCAATTTACGTTATTTTAATTAATTTTGTGCGCATGCGTATAGTTTAAATTTCTCAAGAAGCATGAAGACAAGATGGAGATGAGGTATGTGTGAAGAACTAGCGATCCTATATATAGCTTTTAAATAGTAAATACCATGTCTACAAATTGCTGGGACTGATGATTGCTTCTTATTATCATGAAATATATCCGATTGTTTATGATATTTATTTTCATGCATTTCTTTAGAGCAACAAAACATGGAGAAAAGGAATAAGATTACTGGAACCTTAAAAGACATTGTTTTAGGTAAGTTTTATGTTATCATTGTTCATTCATACAGCGTGGCAAAGAAATGTTGAATTGCTGTAACCTTGTACTGTTATTGTGTAAAGTATGTATTAATTTATATTTCTATATTTTTTGTATTGAGCTTCAGTATTTATTAGTTGTTGGATGTCAGATTATAGGACAGTAATTTAGTGATATATTCTTAATGCTTTGTGTTTTTAATTACTAATATTTAAATGATATTATATTTCTTCTATTTTATATTTCTTAGGAGTTAACAAGAAATATTCAACTGGTGAGTAAATTTCCAATCTACCATTTATAATAACGTATTACTGTAGAGTTAAATCTCTTTGGAATATATATTACTAAATACTATCTTATTCTTTGTATTGAATTTCAGACACCATGAGCTGTTAACGGCAGATTATAGGACAGTAAATTTAGGAATGTATTTTCAGAGTAGATTTAACCCAATATACCTCCACTGTAAATACCAATATTCACTAATTATTGTAATATATATATTATCTTTTTTCATATGCTGAGCTACTGAAAGCAACAAGTACAAAAAGATAACTCTTTTCAAGAGGTGAGTAAATTCTTAATGTACAATGTATAATAATGTATTACCATAGAGTTAAATCTCTTTGGAATATATATTTCTAAATACTATCTTATTCTTTGTATTGAATTTCAGACACCATGAGCTGTTAACGGCAGATTATAGGACAGTAAATTTAGGAATGTATTTTCAGAGTAGATTTAACCCAATATACCTGTAATTTCATCCACTGTAAATACCAATATTCACTAATTATTGTAATATATATATTTTCTTTTTTCATATGCTGAGCTACTGAAAGCGACAAGTACAAAAAGATAACTACTTTCAAGAGGTGAGTAAATTCTTAATCTACAACGTATAATAATGTATTACTGTAGAGTTAAATCTCTTTGGAATATATATTTCTAAATACTATCTTATTCTTTGTATTGAATTTCAGACACCATGAGCTGTTAACGGCAGATTATAGGACAGTAAATTTAGGAATGTATTTTCAGAGTAGATTTAACCCAATATACCTGTACCTGTAATGTAATCCACTCTCAATACTATTATATTTTATATTCTCTTTTTTTATATATGCTGAGCTACCAAAAGACAACTACAAAGAGATAACTACTTTAAAAAGGTGGGTAAATTCTAAGCTGTATGATAATAGTAATGCATTACTGTACAGTTAAATCTCTTTGGAATATATGTTTCTAAATACTATCTTATTTTATGTATTGAATTTCAGACACCATGAGCTGTTAACGGCAGATTATAGGACAGTAATTTAGGAATGTATTTTCAGAGTAGATTTAACCCGTAATTTAATCTACAGTAAATACCAATATTCACTAATTATTATAATATATATTATCTTTTTTCATATGCTGAGCTACTGAAAGCGAAAAATACAAAAAGATAACTACTTTCAAGAGGTGAGTAAATTCTTAATCTACAATGTATAATAATGTATTACTGTAGAGTTAAATCTCTTTGGAATATATATTTCTAAATACTATCTTATTCTTTGTATTGAATTTCAGACACCATGAGCTGTTAACGGCAGATTATAGGACAGTAATTTAGGAATGTATTTTCAGAGTAGATTTAACCCAATATACCTGTAATTTCATCCACTGTATATACCAATATTCACTAATTATTATAATATATATATTTTTTTTTGATATGCTGCGCTACTGAAAGCGAAATGTACAAAAAGATAACTACTTTCAAGAGGTGAGTAAATTCTTAATCTACAATGTATAATAATGTATTACTGTACAGTTAAATCTCTTTGAAATACATATATATTTCTAAATATTTATCTTATATTCTTGTATTGAATTTCAGACACCATGAGCTGTTGATGGACAGTAATTTAGAAATGTATTTTCTTAATACAACTGTACTGTAGTTTAATTCATTTTTATACTTTGTGTTTGGAAATTCTTATAACAATAATTTTTAGGACAATGTAACAAATTTTTGTATTGAGATTAATAATTTTTAAGCAGCAAATATGGCACTGACTTGTAGGAAAACGCTAAACAGAAACTTGTTCAATGGAGATCCATTTCAATTTCTCAGTATTTGAACGAAGTATTTCATATCAAGAATGAAGAAGATTTTAAAACTAAAGTGTTAGAGTCCAAGAAACCTGTGATTGTTGACTTCCATGATCTGATGTGGCCATGTTTAGCCCAATTTTCACTGATATAGTGGATGGGAGATATGGAAATATGGATTTAACTGAAGTGAATATTGATGATAATCAAGAATTTGAATTTCAGACACAATGAGCTGTTGTGATAGCAGATTGTAGGACAGTAATTTAATGATATAAATTATTTTCGTGCAACTGTATTTTAGTTGAGTTTTATGTTATTCTTCATTGATACATAGAAATGCTGAATTGGTGTACTAATCTAGACCTTCTTACAGTTAGTAGTACTTGTTATGATTCTAAAGTATTTTGGATTAAAAATGTTTGTAGGAACCATCAGCATTTTAGTACTCTCTTGAAATTCACTTTGAACCATGAACTATAGCCTTTGTACTTGCAAAATCAATCATTTTAGATTGAGCCGAAACTGTTTCTAGAGTTAGATAATGATGTCCTTAATAGGTTTCCAAAGTGGTTTTGATCAATAATATTATGTGTTAGAACCGTGAGCATTTTAATATTCTATCAAAATTTGAATTTTTACCCTGAACTGTAGCCTTTGTACTGATTTTTCATTGCAAAATCGATCCTTTCAGATTGAGCCGAAACTGTTCCTAGAGTTAGATGATGATGTCCTTAATAGGTTTCCAAAGTGGTTTTAATCAATAATATTGTGTATTAGAACCGTGAGCATTTTAATATTCTTCACATGCTACACTTGTGGGTTTAGATATTGACCTATGAATCTCATTAATAATGTATGTCAGTGGGTGACACCAGTTATGCACTCCACGTGTTGCAGACTCTATTGCTTTGCTGTTGCATGTTACTACTGACCCTAGTATTCTGATGATGATATACAGATTCATACTGTTGTGTTGGAGTATTATGTGGGGATATCATATGGTCAAAGTAAATCTTTAATGGTATGTACAGATTCGTCAGATTGTATTGTTTTGTCATATATGAGGACAATTCTTGTTGTGTGTATGTCCATCTATTCATTTGTAGTATTGATGTTCATGAAAGTGATTTTACAAATCACATGTCATTATATCATTTAAAATTGAATATCAACTCTCCAACTGTATCCTGTGTATTGCTAATATTGGCTCGGTAGTAATTATTAATGAATTTTGTTGCTAATTATAATTAGATATGCAATTACAAAAGGCTGAAACTGTTTCTGAAGTTAGATAATGATGTCCTTACTGTGTTTACAAAGTGACTTGGGTCAATAATATTATCTGTTAGAACTGTGAGCATTTTGGTATTCTGAATTTTTACACTGAACTATATATAGAATAGCCTTGGTACTGATATTTCATATTGTAATCGAACCTTGAACTATAGCCTTGGTACTTAATTTTTGACTGGAAAAAACATTTCCCTGAAACTGTTCCTCGAGTTACATGGTGATGTCCTTGTTATGATTCTGCAGTGTTTTTGATCAGAAATGTTGTTTGTAGGAACCATGAGAGTTTTAGTATTCTTTTAAAATTGACTTTGAACCATGAACTATAGCCTTGGTACTAGTTTTCTGACTGGAAAAAAAAATTTTCCTGAAACTGTTCCTATATAGAGTTACATAGCGATGTGCTTGTTATGATTCTACAGTATTTTTGATCAAAAATGTTGTTTGTAGCAACTGTGAGCATTTTAGTGTCCTCTTGAAATTCTAATCAAATCATGTACTATAGCTTTTGTACTTGTTTTCTGACTGGAAAAAAACATTTTTCTAAAACTGTTCCTAGAGTTACATAGTGATGTCCTTGTTATGATTCTGCAGTGTTTTCGAGTAGAAATGTTGTTTGTAGGAACCATGAGCATTTTAATTCTCTGGAAATTCTAATCAGACCATGTACTATAGCCTTGGTACTTGTTTTTTAATTTTCTTCTTTTCTTTGGTAATTGTTCCTCAATTTTACAAACCTCACATGCAACCATCTTACTCTGCATTCAGTAAGTTGCTGGAAATAGCTATTCTTTTGACTAATAGCGTATATGTAGGATACCATTACATGGCTTAACACTTTGGTTCTTTAGCCAATGTAATATATTTAACTTAATACACTGGTTATTGTTACGAGTATTTGTACTTAGGTCATTCACGATCATTACTTTTTATATCTGCTGATTAATTTGGAAATCTATTGGAGATAGAAGATGGTGGTATCATTTATTGACAGTCAAACTCCATTCCAACCACCACCTTGAAAATATCCGATGAGAGTCCTCCTATAAAGTTCTGGAATATGTCTAGTAGTCGAGAGAATCTATTAGTAACTGATAGTTATAGCTTCTTTTATACACAACAACTAAATGTATTGTTCTTATATTGTATTTCATCAATTAATACTATATAGTACATTGTGTTCTACTACTGTAATTCATGGCTTCTACATTAAAGTTGATTACCTTTCCCAAACTATCCAAAGACAGTCCCGTCACCAACTAAGTATAAACAATGGAGGTCTTGAGGAAACAGAATTGTAGTTCCAGAACCTACTTCACTTTGCGAGGGATTACAATACTGTTAAAATAGTTGTGAATTTTGTGAGTAGCAGATAGATGGTATTATAAGTGAGAAGAACAGCATATCTAGATGTTCTCAGTAGTATCTTGACGTTTATTCATTTCAGTTAGTAAATGTTCTTCATTTCAGTTCTCTCTTGCCTCATGTATGTTCATATCTTAGTATAAGTCAATTCCACTGCCTTTCTATGCCAGTTCTTTTCTTTAAACGTTTCTTGAGCGATCCTTCATAGTCTGTTCTAGAGCGGTCAGTCACATCTAAGCCTTGATAGAAATTACTTACATGAAAAGGGATTAGAAGTCAATGCTAGGAGATTGGTTAGTTTTCTATTTCTTGCCCACTTGTGCAGTGTGCACTTGTATTGTAAACAAGCTCACGTGATGATTACAAAATCATGTGACTAAACCGCCAATTTTTATCCGCCATTTAAATTTCATTTCATTTCATTTCATGGACATGGAAGAGAGGAAGGTGGGAGGAGCTGTTAAAGGTGTTTGTAGCGTCTAGCGAGGAGGAATAGCTTGACTAATCTGTTTACCTTGTGATGTAGAAGTACTGTGTTAATTTCCTGGGAGCAGAGAGAAAAGGTTTAGACTCGTGTATTAAGACGGCTGATGTTGGAGGAGCTGCTAAAGGTGTTTGTAGCGTCTAGCGAGGAGGAGTAGCTTGACTAATCTGTTTACCTTGTGATGTGAAGTACTGAGTGAATTTCCTGGGAGTAGAGAAAAGAGGGAACACTTTGAAAAGGTAAATATATTTATTTAGCATGACTTTTATTTCGTTGCTATGGTAACCATTTAGGACACCTCCCTCAATATTCTTGTGTACTTGTACTGAGATACTGTACTGACCTTGACTACAGTGTAACTGACTAACCTTTGACTACAGTGTTACTGACTAGCCTTTGTTGTGCCTTTGACTAAACTGTGACTTACTAACCATGGGAAGGTTATACACAGAATAGAATTATCTAAGTAATTAGGCATATTGCATTGAAGGTATGTATGCTTAATGTTTGTCTGTTTGTCCTAGATATGACGTTAAACTGTCTCTTGTTCATGTATTTAGATTTTTTGCTTATGTTGCATTTCCGACTTTTCACTACAATGTGACTTGTGCATTACACTGTGACTTGTGCCTTTGACTAAACTGTGACTTGTGCCTTCGACTATACTGTGACTTGTGCCTTACACTGTGACTTGTGCCTTACTCTGTTACTTGTGCCTTTGACTACATTAGGACTTGTGCCTTACACTGTTAATTGTGCCTTACACTGTTACTTGTGCCTTTGACTATACTGTGACTTTTACTTTTGACGACACTATGACTTTTACTTTTGACGACACTATGACGTGCCTTGACTAAACTGTGACTTGTGCCTTCGACTATACTGTGACTTGTGCCTTACACTGTGACTTGTGCCTTACTCTGTTACTTGTGCCTTTGACTACACTGTGACTTCTACTTTTGACGACACTATGACGTGCCTTTGACTACACTGTTACTTGTGCCTTACACTGTTAATTGTGCCTTACACTGTTACCTGTGGCTTTGACTACACTGTGACTTTTACTTTTGACGACACTATGACGTGCCTTTGACTACACTGTGACTTGTGCCTGCCTTGGACTACACTGTGACTTGTGCCTTACTCTGTTACTTGTGCCTTTGACTATACTGTGACAAGTGCCTTACACTGTTAATTGTGCCTTACACTGTGACTTGCTCGACTACACTGTGACTTGTACCTTAGACTGCTACTTGTGCCTTGGACTGTGACGTGTGCCTGTGACTACTCCAGGACTAGTGCCTTTGACTACACTGTGACTTGTGTTTTTGACTACACTGTGATTGTTTGTCCTAGATATGACATTAAACTGTCTCTTCATGTATTTAAATTTTTTTTGCTTACGTTCCATTTCTTTTAATAACTGACTCCTCTGTGAGTTGTGCTTTGACTACACTGTGACTTGTGCCTTACACTGTTAATTGTGCCTTTGACTGTTACTTGTGCCTTTGACTACACTGTGACTTGTGCCTTACTCTGTTACTTGTGCGTTTGACTATACTGTGACAAGTGCCTTTGACTACACTAGGACTTGGGCCTTTGACTACACTGTGACTTGTGCCTTACACTGTTAATTGTGACTTGCTCGACTACACTGTGACTTTTACTTTTGACGACACTATGACGT
The DNA here is from genome assembly GCA_947044365.1 of Petrosia ficiformis. Taxonomy (NCBI): domain Eukaryota; kingdom Metazoa; phylum Porifera; class Demospongiae; order Haplosclerida; family Petrosiidae; genus Petrosia; species Petrosia ficiformis. Next base: position 47,748 of record OX345653.1, on the reverse strand, counting down.
GCCTTTGACTACACTGTGACTTGTGCCTGCCTTGGACTACACTGTGACTTGTGCCTTACTCTGTTACTTGTGCCTTTGACTATACTGTGACAAGTGCCTTTCACTACACTAGGACTTGGGCCTTACACTGTTAATTGTGCCTTACACTGTTACTTGTGACTTTTACTTTTGACGACACTATGACGTGCCTTTGACTACACTGTGACTTGTGCCTTACACTGTTAATTGTGCCTTACACTGTTACTTGTGGCTTTGACTACACTGTGACTTTTACTTTTGATGACACTATGACGTGCCTTTGACTACACTGTGACTTGTGCCTTACTCTGTTACTTGTGCCTTTGACTATACTGTGACAAGTGCCTTTCACTACACTAGGACTTGGGCCTTACACTGTTAATTGTGCCTTACACTGTTACTTGTGACTTTTACTTTTGACGACACTATGACGTGCCTTTGACTACACTGTGACTTGTGCCTTACACTGTTAATTGTGCCTTACACTGTTACTTGTGGCTTTGACTACACTGTGACTTTTACTTTTGATGACACTATGACGTGCCTTTGACTACACTGTGACTTGTGCCTGCCTTTCACTACACTAGGACTTGGGCCTTACACTGTTAATTGTGCCTTACACTGTTACTTGTGACTTTTACTTTTGACGACACTATGACGTGCCTTTGACTACACTGTGACTTGTGCCTTACACTGTTAATTGTGCCTTACACTGTTACTTGTGGCTTTGACTACACTGTGACTTTAGTTTTGATGACACTATGACGTGCCTTTGACTACACTGTGACTTGTGCCTGCCTTGGACTACACTGTGACTTGTGCCTTACTCTGTTACTTGTGCCTTTGACTATACTGTGACAAGTGCCTTACACTGTTAATTGTGCCTTACACTGTGACTTGCTCGACTACACTGTGATTTGTACCTTAGACTGCTACTTGTGCCTTGGACTGTGACGTGTGCCTGTGACTACTCCAGGACTAGTGCCTTTGACTACACTGTGACTTGTGTTTTTGACTACACTGTGATTGTTTGTCCTAGATATGACATTAAACTGTCTCTTCATGTATTTAGATTTTTTTTGCTTACGTTCCATTTCTTTTAATAACTGACTCCTCTGTGAGTTGTGCTTTGACTACACTGTGACTTGTGCCTTACACTGTTAATTGTGCCTTTGACTGTTACTTGTGCCTTTGACTACACTGTGACTTGTGCCTTACTCTGTTACTTGTGCGTTTGACTATACTGTGACAAGTGCCTTTGACTACACTAGGACTTGGGCCTTTGACTACTCTGTGACTTGTGCCTTACACTGTTAATTGTGCCGAATACATTGTCACTTGTGCCTTTGACTATACTGTGACATTTGCCTTTGACTACGACTTGAGCCTTGGACTGTGCCTTAGACTACACTGTGACTTGTCTTACACTGTTAGTTGTGCCTTACACTAGGACTTGTGCCTTTGACTACACTGTGACTTGTGACTTACACTGTTACTTGTGCCTTTGACTACACTAGGACTTGTGCCTTTGACTACACTAGGACTTGTACTTTTGATGACAACTATGACTTGAGGCTTGGACTGTGCCTTAGACTACACTGTGACTTGTACTTTTGACTAAACTGTTACTTGTGCCTTACACTGTTACTTGTACTTTTTACCACACTATGAATTGTGCCTTACACTGTTACTTGTGCCTTTGACAAAACTGTGCCTTTGACTATACTGTGACAAGTGCCTTTGACTACACTAAGACTTGGGCCTTTGACTACACTAAGACTTGGGCCTTTGACTACACTATGACTTGTGCCTTGGACTACACTGTGACTTGTGCCTTACACTGCTACTTGTGACTTGTGCCTAATACACTGTTACTTGTGCCTTTGACTATACTAGGACTTGTACTTTTGATGACACTATGAATTGAGCCTTGGACTGTACCTTAGACTACACTGTGACTTGTACTTTTGACTAAACTGTTACTTGTACTTTTTACCACACTATGAATTGTGCCTTACACTGTTACTTGTGCCTTTGACTACACTATGACGTGCCTTGGACTACACTGTGCCTTGTACTTTTGATGACACTATGACATGCCTTAGACTACACTGTGACTTGTACTTTTGACTAAACTGTTACTTGTGCCTTACACTGTTACTTGTACTTTTTACCACACTATGAATTGTGCCTTACACTGTTACTTGTGCCTTTGACTACACTATGACGTGCCTTGGACTACACTGTTACTTGTGCCTTTGACTACACTGTGCCTTGTACTTTTGATGACACTATGACATGCCTTAGACTACACTGTGACTTGTACTTTTGACTATACAGACTGTGACTTGCACCTATACCTTTGACAACACTATGGCTTGATGATGTTACTAAACTGTGCCCTTGATTAGACTGTGATTATTTGTCCTGGATATGACATTAAACTGTCTCTTGTTCATGTGTGATTTTTGCATAGATTGTATTTCCTTTTAATAAGTTTATAATCACTTGTATTAAATTTTATTAAATGTAACATTTTGTTTCAATCCACTTGTATGTGTCCTAGATATGAAAATAACTCTTATTCATGTATATGTTTTTTTTTCTGGAATCTTTTTTAATGCATACTGCTATTTTATTTTTGGGAATTATTACTTAGTTACATGTATTTATTTACTTTATTTCTGTAACATCTTGTGAAGATCTCCCGGACAAGACAGGAAGACAAGGTATTTAGTTGTAATGAGTTACTCTTAGATTGCATGACAAACCCTTATACTTGGGGTTTAGGGTCATGAGGGCTATGGAATGTGCTTCAGTCTTAGGGTTGGGTCAAGGGGCTATGGAATATGCTTCCGTCTTAGGGTTGGGGTCATGGGGGCTATGGAATGTGTTTGCTTCTGTCTTGGGGTTGGGTCATGGGGCTATGGAATGTGCTTCTGTCTGGTTGTTTTCGTCTTAGTCATTGGGGCTATGGAATGTGCTTCCGTCTGGTTATGTTTTCGTCTTAGTCATTGGGGCTATGGAATGTGCTTCAGTCTTAGGGTTGGGTCATGGGGGCTATGGAATAGCCCCCATGACCCCAAACCGAAACACGGAAGCACATTTGTTAGCTATATTACCTAACCCTCATGCCAAATTCAACACTCATGACCCTATAGTACCAAAACCCTACCATTGCTTGCTCGTTCCCAAAATCCCGAAATTTGTAATGAGATCCTAAGGCTAAGGTACGTCAAAATGTTAACTGCTCTACATGCAATTGTCTTCCTGTCTTGTCCAGGAGATCTTCACAAGATGTTACAGAAATAGAGTAAATAAATACATGTAACTAAGTAATAATTCCCAAAACAAAAATAAAATAGCAGTATGCATTACATATGTTTCCAGGAAAAACTAAGCCCTAACACGGAAACACATTTGTTAGCTATATTACATTTTGTAACCTAACCCTCATGCCCCATTCAACATTCATGACCCTATAGTACCAAAACCCTACCATTGATTGCTCATTCCCAAAACCCCGAAATTTGTAACCAAATCCTAAGGTACGTTAACTGCTCTACATGCAAGTTAAGTATAAGGGTTTGTCATGCAATCTAAGAGTAACCCATTACAACTAAGTACCTTCCTGTCTTGTCCGGGAGATCTTCACAAGATGTTACAGAAATAAAGTAAATAAATACATGTAACTAAGTAATAATTCCCAAAAATAAAATAGCAGTATGCATTACAAAAGTTTCCAGAAAAAAAAAACTAAGTACATATACATGAATAAGAGTTTATTGTGATATCTAGGACACATATAAGTGGATTGAAACAAATTGTTGTACTTAATAATTACAAGTGATTATAAACTTATTAAAAGGAAATACAATCTATGCAAAAATCAATACATGAACAAGAGACAGTTTAATGTCATGTCTAGGACAAATTAAAGTTTACATAATAAAACGATACATAAACACCTTTGCGCAGCACTTTGAATAACATTTATTTAACATGTAAACTGTGATGTGTTGTAGAAGGAAGACTTCAACATTAGATGGATGGGTATTTACTTACAGAGCCCACCCTACAAGGCATTCCAACCCCTGGCCCCGAACCATTAGTTTATCATGCTAAATACACTTAGATTATTTAGTTACCATATTTACCTCCTCTCCAGAGATCCTCTCACAAGATAGATAAACGGGTCCTTTTGAAAAATGACAAAGGACAGTGTAGTAATGTCATCAAGTGATAGTGTAGTCAAAGGCACAAGTCACAGAGTGGTCAAAGGCATAAGGCACAAATTACAGTGTAGTCAAAGTCCCAAGTCATAGTGTCATCAAAAGTACAAGTCACAGTGTAATCAGGCAAAGTTACAGTGTAAGGCACAAGTCACAGTGTAGTCCAAGTCACAGTGTAGTCAAAGGCACAAGTAACAGAGTAAGGCACAAGTCACAGTGTAGTCAAAGGCACGTCATAGTGTCGTCAAAAGTACAAGTCACAGTGTAGTCCAAGGCACAAGTCACAGTGTAGTCCAAGGCATGTCATAGTGTCGTCAAAAGTAAAAGTAACAGTGTAAGGCACAAGTCACAGTGTAGTCCAAGGCACATCATAGTGTCGTCAAAAGTAAAAGTCACAGTGTAGTCAAAGGCACAAGTAACAGAGTAAGGCACAAGTCACAGTGTAGTCCAAGGCATGTCATAGTGTCGTCAAAAGTAAAAGTAACAGTGTAGTCAAAGGCACAATTAACAGTGTAAGGCACAAGTCACAGTGTAGTCAAAGGCCCAAGTCCTAGTGTAGTCAAAGGCACTTGTCACAGTATAGTCAAAGGCACAATAACAGTGTAAGGCACAAGTAACAGAGTAAGGCACAAGTCACAGTGTAGTCCAAGGCACAAGTCACAGTGTAGTCAAAGGCACAAGTAACAGAGTAAGGCACAAGTCACAGTGTAATCCAAGGCATGTCATAGTGTCGTCAAAAGTAAAAGTCACAGTGTAGTCAAAGGCACAAGTAACAGTGTAAGGCACAATAAACAGTGTAAGGCACAATTAACAGTGTAAGGCACAAGTCACAGTGTAGTCAAAGGCACTTGTGACAATATAGTCAAAGGCACGTCATAGTGTCGTCAAAAGGAAAAGTCACAGTGTAGTCGAGCAAGTCACAGTGTAAGGCACAAGTCACAGTGTAGTCCAAGGCACAAGTCTCAGTGTAGTCAAAGGCACAAGTAACAGAGTAAGGCACAAGTCCTAGTGTAGTCAAAGGCACTTGTGACAATATAGTCAAAGGCACAAGTCCTAGTGTAGTCAAAAGTAAGTCACAGTGTAGTCAAAGGCACTTGTCACAGTATAGTCAAAGGCACAAGTAACAGAGTAAGGCACAAGTCACAGTGTAGTCCAAGGCAAAAGTCACAGTGTAGTCAAAGGCACTTGTGACAATATAGTCAAAGGCACAAGTCCTAGTGTAGTCAAAAGTAAAAGTCACAGTGTAGTCAAAGGCACGTCATAGTGTCGTCAAAAGTAAAAGTCACAGTGTAGTCGAGCAAGTCACAATTAACAGTGTAAGGCACAAGTCACAGTGTAGTCAAAGGCCCAAGTCCTAGTGTAGTCAAAGGCACTTGTCACAGTATAGTCAAAGGCACAAGTAACAGAGTAAGGCACAAGTCACAGTGTAGTCAAAGGCACAAGTAACAGTGTAAGGCACAATTAACAGTGTAAGGCACAAGTCACAGTGTAGTCAAAGGCCAAAGTCCTAGTGTAGTCAAAGGCACAAGTCACAGTGTAGTCAAAGGCACGTCATAGTGTCGTCAAAAGTAAAAGTCACAAGTAACAGTGTAAGGCACAATTAACAGTGTAAGGCCCAAGTCCTAGTGTAGTGAAAGGCACTTGTCACAGTATAGTCAAAGGCACAAGTAACAGAGTAAGGCACAAGTCACAGTGTAGTCAAAGGCACGCCATAGTGTCGTCAAAAGTAAAAGTCACAGTGTAGTCAAAGCCACAAGTAACAGTGTAAGGCACAATTAACAGTGTAAGGCACAAGTAACAGTGTAGTCAAAGGCACGTCATAGTGTCGTCAAAAGTAGAAGTCACAGTGTAGTCAAAGGCACAAGTCACAGTGTAAGGCACAAGTCACAGTATAGTCGAAGGCACAAGTCACAGTTTAGTCAAGGCACGTCATAGTGTCGTCAAAAGTAAAAGTCATAGTGTCGTCAAAAGTAAAAGTCACAGTATAGACAAAGGCACAAGTAACAGTGTAAGGCACAATTAACAGTGTAAGGCACAAGTCCTAATGTAGTCAAAGGCACAAGTAACAGAGTAAGGCACAAGTCACAGTGTAAGGCACAAGTCACAGTATAGTCGAAGGCACAAGTCACAGTTTAGTCAAAGGCACAAGTCACAGTGTAATGCACAAGTCACATTGTAGTGAAAAGTCGGAAATGCAACATAAGCAAAAAATCTAAATACATGAACAAGAGACAGTTTAACGTCATATCTAGGACAAACAGACAAACATTAAGCATACATACCTTCAATGCAATATGCCTAATTACCTAGATAATTCTATTCTGTGTATAACCTTCCCATGGTTAGTAAGTCACAGTTTAGTCAAAGGCACAACAAAGGCTAGTCAGTAACACTGTAGTCAAAGGTTAGTCAGCTACACTGTAGTCAAGGTCAGTACAATATCTCAGTACAAGTACACAAGAATATTGAGGGAGGTGTCCTAAATGGTTACCATAGCAACGAAATAAAAGTCATGCTAAATAAATATATTTACCTTTTCAAAGTGTTCCCTCTTTTCTCTACTCCCAGGAAATTCACTCAGTACTTCACATCACAAGGTAAACAGATTAGTCAAGCTACTCCTCCTCGCTAGACGCTACAAACACCTTTAGCAGCTCCTCCAACATCAGCCGTCTTAATACACGAGTCTAAACCTTTTCTCTCTGCTCCCAGGAAATTCACACAGTACTTCTACATCACAAGGTAAACAGATTAGTCAAGCTTTCCTCCTCGCTAGACGCTACAAACACCTTTAACAGCTCCTCCCACCTTCCTCTCTTCCATGTCCATGAAATGAAATGAAATTTAAATGGCGGATAAAAATTGGCGGTTTAGTCACATGATTTTGTAATCATCACGTGAGCTTGTTTACAATACAAGTGCACACTGCACAAGTGGGCAAGAAATAGAAAACTAACCAATCTCCTAGCATTGACTTCTAATCCCTTTTCATGTAAGTAATTTCTATCAAGGCTTAGATGTGACTGACCGCTCTAGAACAGACTATGAAGGATCGCTCAAGAAACGTTTAAAGAAAAGAACTGGCATAGAAAGGCAGTGGAATTGACTTATACTAAGATATGAACATACATGAGGCAAGAGAGAACTGAAATGAAGAACATTTACTAACTGAAATGAATAAACCTCAAGATACTACTGAGAGCATCTAGATATGCTGTTCTTCTCACTTATAATACCAACTCACAAAATTCACAACTATTTTAACAGTATTGTAATCCCTCGCAAAGTGAAATAGGTTCTGGAACTACAATTCTGTTTCCTCAAGACCTCCATTGTTTATACTTAGTTGGTGACGGGACTGTCTTTGGATAGTTTGGGAAAGGTAATCAACTTTAATGTAGAAGCCATGAATTACTGTGTCAACAAGCTGTTTGAAGGCTTTGAATGATGGTGCATTTGGAACAATTACATTTCTGATTGATCCGAAACTGTTCCTAGTGTTAGATAATGATGTCCCTAAGATGTTTCTAAAATGGTTTTGATCAATAATAATACGTGTTAGAACTGTGAGCGATTTAGTAATCTCTGGAAATTCGAATTTTCACCCTGATCTATAGCCTTTGTACTGATTTGACATTGCAAAATCAATCATTTGACATTTAGCCGAAACAGTTTCTAGAGTTAAATAATGATGTCCTTAATATGTTTCCAAAGTGGTTTTGATCAACAATATTATGTGTTAGAACCGTGAGCATTTTAATATTCTATCAAAATTTGAATTTTTACCCTGAACTATAGCCTTTGTACTAATTTTCCATTGCAAAATGAATCAATTGAGATTGAGCCAAAACTGTTCCTAGATTAGATAATGATGTCCTTAATAGGTTTCCAAAGTGGTTTTGATCAATAATATTATGTGTTAGAACCGTGAGCATTTTAATATTCTATGTAAATTTGAATTTTTACCCTGAACTGTAGCCTTTGTACTGATTATTCATTGCAAAATGAATCATTTGAGATTGAACCGAAACTGTTCCTAGAGTTAGATAATGATGTCCTTAGTATGTTTGATCAAAACTGTTGTTAATAGGAACTGTGAGCATTTTAGTAATCTCTTGAAATTCACTTGGAATCATGAAGTGTAAACCTGTATAGATACTATAGTTTCAGATTATTCCAGTACCAGGAGAATTTACTGTCCAGTGATGTTAGTATTGTAAGTATAACTTTTCTTTATTATCTATTTCTTTCAAATGTTCACATCCAAATATATTTCTGTTACTGTTATAAGAATTGTTATTTTAAGTATATTGGCATAATAATCTTTACTATAATCTCTACAGGGAACATGTTGAAAATTTTCTACTTAATAAGTTGCTATAGTGTGAAATTTAGTCATGTTCCAAATTTCTATGGTATATACATGTGGCATATCATTTAATTTGCATCAGCCACAATCTTGAAAATTAATGCAAGCTAGACATCCCATTATGTTATTGGTTCATCTAACTGGCATATTAACGGTGATGTTGTAATAAGATCTCTTATGCAATTACATTATAGTTATTATAATAATGAGTATTAAAAATCATTAATAAAATATGTTTCTTGTTAATCAAATTTATCAATTGTCACACTTTGCACTTCGGCATTTAGTTACCAAGATTATTAAATAAATCAATGCAAAAAAAAAGAAGTTCCAAAATAGCCTGAGGTCATTTGGAGTCGCTGCCAGATCATTTGATGGGGAGGAACAGTTGCCGGTTGACTGGAAAAAAGGTTTTCCTATAACTGTTCCTACAGTTAGATAGTGATGTTGTTGTTATGATTCTACAGTATTTTTGATCAAAAATGTTGTTTGTAGGAACCATGAGCGTTTTAGTATTCTATTGAAATTCACTTTGAACCATGAACTATAGCCTTTGGTACTTAATTTTCGACTAGAAAGAAATATTCCTAAAACTGTACCTAGAGTTCCATAATGATGTCCTTATTATGATTCTGCAGTGTTTTTGATCAAAAATGTTACTTATAGGAACCAAGAGCGTTTTAGTATTCTGTTGAAATTCACTTTGAACCATGAACTATAGCCTTTGGTACTTAATTTTTGAATGGAAAAAACATTTTCCTAAAACTGTTCCCAGAGTTCCATAATGATGTCCTTATTATGATTCTGCAGTGTTTTTGATCAAAAATGTTGCTTGTAGGAACCATGAGCGTTTTAGTATTCTCTTGAAATTCACTTTCAACCATGGAACTGTAAACCAGTATGGATTTTTCGATTAGGTACTACTGTTACAGATTACTCAAGTACTATGAGAATTTACTGTCCAGTGATGTTAGTATCGTAAGTATAACTAATATTCCTTTTATTTATTATCTATTTCTTTCCAATGTCCCTCATCCAAGTAAAATTATTATTAATTTTTGTTATTATTATAATTCTGTTATTTTTACTTGATTGGCATAATAATCTTTGCTATTCTATCTCAAATCTCTGCAGGTAACATGTTAAAAGTTTCTTCTACTCATTAAGTTACATAATTATAGTTGGTAATTCCAAATTTCAATCGCATCATCTGGTATATAGGTGTGGCATACCATTTACAGTCCCGTTAATGCAACTTGGTAAGTATATAATAAGTAGTGACAACTGACAAATGCATGGGAGTAAATAGGCACAATACAGTAGCCTTGGTATTGATTTTTTCATCAAAAATGAGTCGTTTCAGATTTGTCCGAAACTGTTCCTAGAGTTAGATAATGATGTCCTTAATATGTTTCCAAAGTGGTTTTGATCAATAATATTATCTGTTAGAACCGTGAGCATTTTAGTATTCTCTTGAAATTCGAATTTTACCCTGAACTATAGCCTTGGTATTGATTTTTTCATTGCAAATCAGTCATTTCAGATTTGTCCGAAACTGTTCCTAGAGTTAGATAATGATGTCCTTATTATGTTTCCAAAGTGGTTTTGATCAATAATATTATCTGTTAGAACCGTGAGCATTTTAGTATTCTCTTGAAATTCGAATTTTACCCTGAACTATAGCCTTGGTATTGATTTTTTCATTGCAAATCAGTCATTTCAGATTTGTCTGAAACTGTTCCTAGAGTTAGATAATGATGTCCTTATTATGTTTCCAAAGTGGTTTTGATCAATAATATTATCTGTTAGAACCGTGAGCATTTTAGTATTCTCTTGAAATTCGAATTTTACCCTGAACTATAGCCTTGGTATTGATTTTTTCATTGCAAATCAGTCATTTCAGATTTGTCCGAAACTGTTCCTAGAGTTAGATAATGATGTCCTTATTATGTTTCCAAAGTAGTTTTGATCAATAATATTATCTGTTAGAACCGTGAGCATTTTAGTATTCTCTTGAAATTCGAATTTTACCCTGAACTATAGCCTTGGTATTGATTTTTTCATTGCAAATTTTTTATTAATGGATAGGAACGTGAGAAAATATTAACAGCAACTGAACAGGAATATCGTGATAAGTTAGCAAAACTAGAAGAAGCAAAGAAAAGGTATGTGTTAATAAATCCACTAATGACTCATTTTAATATAATCACAAAGACTTGAACTTGAGAAAGAGGAGATGGCAAGACAAAAAGATTACTTCTCAAAACTTCGAGTTGATTTTAAACCTGATGGTCACCAGGAAACTGAGGAAATGATAATAATTTATATTATATTGATTATAGCAATACCATTATTTAAGAAACCAAGTTTACCAAGTAAGTATCTACTTTAGTAATTAGGTAATTAATTCATTATTATTTGATATGAAGAACCAAATCTTGCTAGCCGTCCACCACCTCCCGGAGCAAGCATTCCTACTCCATTCATACAACCACCTGGTGTACAAAGGACTATAAATTATTCACAACCATCTGTTAGGTGTGTAAGTACACATAATATTGTATGCTGTGTGTGTTATTAAGGCTGATTACTGATTATCATAGTTCAGTGATCAGAGCACTGGTATTTAAAGCATTTGTTTATTAACTGCAGACCTACCTTCAAACCTTTGTCACGAAGATTATCATGGATGTCACAACCTAGTACTCCATTGGCTGCAGTATTCTATAGTATTTAGCTGCAGAAACGTAATTCCTATTACATTATTACAGGGTCCTTCTCATGTGAGTCGTGTTCACGAAGCTTTACAGCATTACAATCAAGCATTAGCTGATCCATTATCAGGAATACCATGCCAAGAACTCCAATCTGGTGTCAGAATATTCACTGGTAAATCAGTGATAATAATACTGTTTGTACACATGTACATAATGTATATAGGTAGTGACGCTATACAATGGTTTATTAGTAATATGGAAGGAGTGTCCTCAATTGAAAGTGCTACAAGAATTGGTAACCGTTTAATTGAATTAGGAATGATTTCAGAAATACAAGGTATTATGTGTGTATGCAATCGAAATATCTAGTATTGTTATTATTTTATTAGGAGGTGATCAGTTTATTGTATCAGATACAGTATATTATCAATTCACTGATTTGAATAGCACAACACACTCTCCATATGATAGCAAGTATATGTATGTGATATATAGTCATGCAAACACATACATGCATACATATATCATACTACATACACACATCATACATCAACATGATGCAACATGATGTTTGAAAAACGTAATAATTAGGCCAGCATCTGCACTATCTCTCGTGTCACTTCCAACTGGTTATCCATTGTTACATCACAAAACAGGATCACTACCGGCTGTACATTCACAAAAGTATGATGTAATATTACATCATCATGTTAATAGTTAATTAGTAATTCATTCACTGTAGTGTGTGGGATCATAGTTCTCTTTCATCTTCACCATCTCTTGCTACTCTACAAATATCTTCACCTTATGAGTTACTAGATAAACATAATTTATTACAACACGAACCCTCTCAACTTCACTTAGCAGCAATATCAGGTATGTTATACTGCTCACTAATTAATCACATGATATTATTAATAATCAGGTGATCGTGCAAATGTTCGTGAGTTATCTCAGCTACATGATGTTAATATATTAGATAATGAAGGGAACACACCATTGATATATGCTGCTATTGGAGGCCATGCAAAAGTACATAATTATCATATTACATTTATTATTGCTATTATTCTAATCATTTCTATTCAAGTGTTGTTCATTGCTGGTACGACAACTTGGAGCTGTTATTAATGTTAGTAACCAAGTAGGGTACACCCCTTTAATGATAGCAGTAATGAATGACAATGATGATGTGGTTAGGACACTATTAAAGTGAGTATTAGTAAGTATTATCATTAATTATTAATAACTGCCTTTAGAAGCGGTGCTGAAACCAATAGCATCGATCATAATGGTGATACTGTGTTTCATTTAGCAGCTAAATTTCCTCGAACTCGGTAAGCTTATAATGTAGTTATGTTTTGGAATATTCTACATTCCTCCTATAAAGGTGTTTGGAGGTACTTATTGAATATGCAGATTGTTTAAAGGCGATTAATGAGCGTAATATGCTATTCCATTCACCACTACATGTTTCAGTGTTGTGTAACCAGTATCATAACATCACTGTATTATTAAATACAAAAGTATGTTAAATTATTATAATAATTATATTGGACTTACTTATAGCTTTAATACATATAGGCAGTTACTGAGTATTGCAAAGGTATTTCTTGCTTCTCCAAGGTAATATAATTATGATATCAGAATTAGTGACATCATAATCTTGATATCATATAGATGTGATGTTAATACTTGTGATGATGAAGGACGGACTCCTCTTCATGTTGCTGCAATGTTTAACCGACCTGCTATTTTGAAGGCATTGATAGAGAGAGGTGCTAGTCGTATGATTAAAGACAAAAGTAATAATACTGCTATCGATTATAGTAAACAAAAGGTACATGTTGAATGTTTATTATTATTGTTGTTTATTGTGGTGCTGCATTTTCTGTCCCCCAGAAATACTTTGAATGTACAAAGATTATTTTAGCTCAACTTAGAACAACTTGAAAGATAAATTAACATCACTATTATTCACTTTATAACATAGTCTATATAATTATCACTGACACATAATTATGTGTCTAAATACATGTAGTATCTTATTTGTAAAGTCAGCTTCATGATCAGTATTATACTATATTGTAGTCTATTCCTAATAATCACTATAGTACTATTGTTTAATGTGTATGCACTATGTTATTGTTGACTGTATTGTACATTCTTTGTTTCTGTATATATATAAATTGAACTATTTTTTAGTAATAAACAGTCATTCAATCTGAAGCATATTCCTTGGGAACAATAATGACAATTGTAGAATGTCCTTTACCAGCAGTAGCGCAATGTAAACAAGCTCACATGATTACAAGGATCATGTATTAATAAGGAATGGAAAAATGTGTAAATCATTTCTAGGTCTGATGTCATGTGACGGGATTGAACATTTTGTACCAAAAGAATAGTATTATAGTAATAATAATAACAATATTTGGTACTGACAGTCAAAACTCCATTCCCACCACCACCTTGGAAATATCAGAGTTCTGCTTAGCAGTTGAAAGAATCTATTATTAACTGATAATAACAGATAGTTATAGCTTCTTTTATACACAACAACTATTCAATACTTGCTATTATAAATGTATTGTTCTTATATTATATTTAGTACATGTATTGTACATTGTGTACTATTATCAAAGTATTTATTATTACGCAATTTTAATTAATTTTATGCGCATGCGTAATTGCGTATAATTTAAATTTCTCAAGCAACAACAGAACTTACATGAAGACATGATGGAGATGAGGTAAGTGGGAATTGAAACACTATTTGTGAGCAATCCTATAGCTTTTAAATAGTAAATACCAGGTCTACAGATTGCTGGAACTGATGATTGCTTCTTATTGTCATAGAATATATCCGATTATTTATGATATTTATTTTCATGTATTTCTTTAGAGCAACACGTTACAAGGAAACATGGAGAAGAGGAACAAGATGACCAGTACAAGAAAGAAAGTGTTTTAGGTAAGTTTTATGTTATTCATACAGCGTGGCAAAGAAATGTTGAATTGCTGTACTAATCTAGTATTGCTATACCTTGTTACAGTTACTAGTACTGTTATTGTGTAAAGTATGTATTAATTTATATTTCTATATTTTTTGTATTGAGCTTCAGTATATATTAGCTGTTGATGGCAGATTATAGGACAGTAATGTAGTGATGTATTTTTAATGCTTTGTGTTTTAATTACTGATATTTAAATAATATATTTATTTTTCTTAGGAGTTAACAAGAAATACTCAACAGGTGAGTAAATTCTTAATCTACAATGTATAATAATGTATTACTGTACAGTTAAATCTCTTTGGAATATATACATTTCTAAATACTATCTTATTCTTTGTATTGAATTTCAGACACCATGAGCTGTTAGCGGCAGATTATAGGACAGTAATTTAGGAGTGTTTTTTCAGAGTAGATTTAACCCAATATATCTGTAATTTCATCCACTGTAAATACCAATATTGAATAATTATTATAATATATAATTATTATCTTTTTATATGCTGAGCCACTTAAAGCAAAAAAGTACAAAAAGATAACTAACTTTCAAGAGGTGAGTAAATTCTTAATCTACAATGTATAATAATGTACTACTGTACAGTTAAATCTCTTTGGAATGTAATTGAATTTCAGACACCATGAGCTGTTAACGGCAGATTATAGGACCGTAATTTAGGAATGTATTTTCAGAGTAGATTTAACCCAATATACCTGTAATTTAATCTACAGTAAATACCAATATTGAATAATTATTATAATATACATTATCTTTTTTCATATGCTGAGCTACTGAAAGCGAAAAGATAACCACTTTCAACAGGTGAGTAAATTCTTAATCTACAATGTATAATAATGTACTACTGTACAGTTAAATCTCTTTGGAATATATATTACTAAATACTATCTTATTCTTTGTATTGAATTTCAGACACCATGAGCTGTTAGTGGCAGATTATAGGACAGTAATTTAGGAATGTATTTTCAGAGTAGATTTAACCCAATATACCTGTAATTTAATCTACAGTAAATACCACTATTGAATAATTATTATAATATATATTATCTTTTTTCATATGCTGAGCTACCAAAAGAGAAGACTACAAATGGTTACAGATTTCAACAGGTGAGTAAATTCTTAATCTACAATGTATAATAATGTATTACTGTAGAGTTAAATCTCTTTGGAATATATACATTTCTAAACACTATCTTATTCTTTGTATTGAATTTCAGACACCATGAGCTGTTAACGGCAGATTATAGGATAGTAATTTAGGAATGTATTTTCAGAGTAGATTTAACCCAATATACCTGTAATTTAATCTACAGTAAATACCAATATTGAATAATTATTATAATATATATTATCATTTTTCATATGCTGAGCTACTGAAAGTGAAAAATATAAAAAGATAACTACTTTCAACAGGTGAGTAAATTCTTAATCTACAATGTATAATAATGTACTACTGTACAGTTAAATCTGTTTGAAATATATATTTCTAAATACTATCTTATTCTTTGTATTGAATTTCAGACACCATGAGCTGTTAAAGGCAGATTAAGGACAGTAATTTAGGAATCTGTTTTCTTAGCAATACAACTGTAGTTTAATTCACATTGTGTTTGTAAATGTCTTGTAACAGAATGTTTTTTTTGGAGAATGTAATAAATTTTTTGTATTGTTAAATTAAGCATCAAATATGGCATTGACTTGCTGAGAGTTTGTAGGAAAATGCTCAACAGGAAACTTGTTCAATGGAGAATTTCTCGATATTAGATATCAAAAATGAAGATGTTTTAAAATATGGTAGAGTCCAAGAAGACAGTGACCAGCCTAACACTCAGGTGTCAAGTTGCATGTCCTTTTAGAACTTCTTCACGTACTGCACTTGTGAGTTTAGGCTTTCATCTATGAATCTCGTTATGTAATAATTAAGTGGGCGTAACCAGTTGTTGCACTCCGTTGCTGTATCAATCAAGTATTTTAAAGATGATCTAGAGATTCATACTGTTGTCTTACAGTATTATGTGGGGATATCATATGGTCAAAGTAAATCTTTAATGGTATGTACAGATTGTATGGTTTTGTCTTATATGAGGATAATTCTTGTGTGTATGTCGATCTATTCATTTGTAGTATTGATGTTTACAAATCATAATACAGATCACATGTCATTATATCATTTGAAATTGAATATCAACTCTCCAACTGTATCCTTTGTATTCATAATTTTTAATCATTTCGTTACTTTATTGCTAATTATAATTATTAGATAGCATTATCAGATTAGACTGAAACTGTTTCTGAAGTTAGATATGTCATTACTGAGTTTACAAAGTGACTTTGTTTAATGTTAGAACTGTGAACATTTTTGTATGCTGAATGTTTTACCATATATATAGAATAGCCTTGGCACTGATTTTTCATATTGTAATCAAACCATGTACTATAGCCTTAGGACTTATTTTCGCACAGGAAAAAACGATTTTTCTGAATCTCTTCCTAGGGTTACATAGTGATGTCGTTGTTATAATTCTACAGTATTTTTGATCAAAAATGTTGTTTGTAGGAACCATGAGCATTTTAGTATTCTCTTGAAATTCCCTTTGAACCATGAACTATAGCCTTTGGTACTTAATTTTTGACTAGAAAAATTTTTTTCTCAAACTGTTCCTAGAGTTAGATAGTGATGTCTTTGTTATGATTCTATACTATTTTTCATCAAAAATGTTGTTAGTAGGAACGATGAGCGTTTTACTATTCTGTTGAAATTCCCTTTGAACCATGAACTATAGCCTTTGGTACTTAATTTTTGACTGGAAAAACATTTTCCTAAAACTGTTCCTAGAGTTAGATAGTGATGTTCTTGTTATGATTCTACTGTATTTTTGATCAAAAATGTTGTTTGTAGGAACAATGAGCGTTTTAGTATTGTCTTGAAATTCACCTTGAACCATGAACTATAGCCTTTGGTACTTGATTTTGACAGGAAAAATTTTTTTCTCAAACTGTTCCTAGAGTTAGATAGTGATGTCCTTGTTATGATTCTACAGTAGTTTTGATCAAAAATGCTGTTTGTGGGAACCATGAGCAATTTAGTGTTCTCTTGAAACTATGAACTATAGCCTTTGGTACTTAATTTTTGATTGAAAGAAAGTTTTCCTAAAACTGTTCCTAGAGTTAGATAGTGATGTCCTTGTTATGATTCTACAGTATTTTTGATCAAAAATGTTGTTTGTAGGAACCATGAGCATTTTAGTATTCTCTTGAAATTCCCTTTGAACCATGAACTATAGCCTTTGGTACTTAATTTTTGACTAGAAAAATTTTTTTCTCAAACTGTTCCTAGAGTTAGATAGTGATGTCCTTGTTATGATTCTATACTATTTTTCATCAAAAATGTTGTTAGTAGGAACGATGAGCGTTTTACTATTCTGTTGAAATTCCCTTTGAACCATGAACTATAGCCTTTGGTACTTAATTTTTGACTGGAAAAACATTTTCCTAAAACTGTTCCTAGAGTTAGATAGTGATGTTCTTGTTATGATTCTACTGTATTTTTGATCAAAAATGTTGTTTGTAGGAACAATGAGCATTTTAGTATTGTCTTGAAATTCACCTTGAACCATGAACTATAGCCTTTGGTACTTGATTTTGACAGGAAAAATTTTTTTCTCAAACTGTTCCTAGAGTTAGATAGTGATGTCCTTGTTATGATTCTACAGTAGTTTTGATCAAAAATGCTGTTTGTGGGAACCATGAGCAATTTAGTGTTCTCTTGAAACTATGAACTATAGCCTTTGGTACTTAATTTTTGATTGAAAGAAAGTTTTCCTAAAACTGTTCCTAGAGTTAGATAGTGATGTCCTTGTTATGATTCTACAGTATTTTTGATCAAAAATGTTGTTTGTAGGAACCATGAGCATTTTAGTATTCTCTTGAAATTCCCTTTGAACCATGAACTATAGCCTTTGGTACTTAATTTTTGACTAGAAAAATTTTTTTCTCAAACTGTTCCTAGAGTTAGATAGTGATGTCCTTGTTATGATTCTATACTATTTTTCATCAAAAATGTTGTTAGTAGGAACGATGAGCGTTTTACTATTCTGTTGAAATTCCCTTTGAACCATGAACTATAGCCTTTGGTACTTAATTTTTGACTGGAAAAACATTTTCCTAAAACTGTTCCTAGAGTTAGATAGTGATGTTCTTGTTATGATTCTACTGTATTTTTGATCAAAAATGTTGTTTGTAGGAACAATGAGCGTTTTAGTATTGTCTTGAAATTCACCTTGAACCATGAACTATAGCCTTTGGTACTTGATTTTGACAGGAAAAATTTTTTTCTCAAACTGTTCCTAGAGTTAGATAGTGATGTCCTTGTTATGATTCTACAGTAGTTTTGATCAAAAATGCTGTTTGTGGGAACCATGAGCAATTTAGTGTTCTCTTGAAACTATGAACTATAGCCTTTGGTACTTAATTTTTGATTGAAAGAAAGTTTTCCTAAAACTGTTCCTAGAGTTAGATAGTGATGTCCTTGTTATGATTCTACAGTATTTTTGATCAAAAATGTTGTTTGTAGGAACAATGAGCGTTTTACTATTGTCTTGAAATTCACTTTGAACCATGAACTATAGCCTTTGGTACTTAATTTTTGACTGGAAAAACATTTTCCTAAAACTGTTCCTAGAGTTCCATAATGATGTCCTTATTATGATTCTGCAGTGTTTTTGATCAAAGATGTTCCTTGGAGGAACTATGAGCGTTTTAGTATTCTGTTGAAATTCACTTTGAACCATGAATTATAGCCTTTGGTACTTAATTTTTGACTGGAAAAACATTTTCCTAAAACTGTTCCTAGAGTTAGATAGTGATGTCCTTGTTATGATTCTACTGTATTTTTGATCAAAAATGTTGTTTGTAGGAACAATGAGCGTTTTAGTATTGTCTTGAAATTCACTTTGAACCATGAACTATAGCCTTTGGTACTTAATTTTTGACTGGAAAAACATTTTCCTAAAACTGTTCCTAGAGTTTCGTAACGATGTCCTTATTATGATTCTGCAGTGTTTTTGATCAAAAATGTTGCTTGTAGGAACCATGAGCGTTTTAGTATTCTGTTGAAATTCACTTTGAACCATGAATTATAGCCTTTGGTACTTAATTTTTGACTGGAAAAACATTTTCCTAAAACTGTTCCTAGAGTTAGATAGTGATGTCCTTGTTATGATTCTACTGTATTTTTGATCAAAAATGTTGTTTGTAGGAACAATGAGCGTTTTAGTATTGTCTTGAAATTCACTTTGAACCATGAACTATAGCCTTTGGTACTTAATTTTTGACTGGAAAAACATTTTCCTAAAACTGTTCCTAGAGTTTCGTAACGATGTCCTTATTATGATTCTGCAGTGTTTTTGATCAAAAATGTTGCTTGTAGGAACCATGAGCGTTTTAGTATTGTCTTGAAATTCACTTTCAACCATGAACTATAGCCTTTGGTACTTAATTTTTGACTGGAAAAACATTTCCCTAAAACTGTTCCTAGAGTTAGATAGTGATGTCCTTGTTATGATTCTACAGTATTTTTCATCAAAAATGTTGTTAGTAGGAATGATGAGCGTTTTACTATTCTGTTGAAATTCATTTTGAACCATGAACTATAGCCTTTGGTACTTAATTTTTGACTAGAAAAAGTTTTTTCTAAAACTGTTCCTAGAGTTAGATAGTGATGTCCTTGTTATGATTCTAGAGTATTTTTCATCAAAAATGTTGTTAGTAGGAACAATGAACGTTTTACTATTCTGTTGAAATTCACTTTGAACCATGAACTATAGCCTTTGGTACTTAATTTTTGACTGGAAAAACATTTCCCTAAAACTGTTCATAGAGTTTCGTAATGATGTCCTTATTATGATTCTGCAGTGTTTTTGATCAAAAATGTTGCTTGTAGGAACCATGAGCGTTTTAGTATTGTCTTGAAATTCACTTTGATCCATGAACTATAGCCTTTGGTACTTAATTTTTGACTAGAAAAAGTTTTTTCTAAAACTGTTCCTAGAGTTAGATAGTGATGTCCTTGTTATGATTCTAGAGTATTTTTCATCAAAAATGTTGTTAGTAGGAACAATGAACGTTTTACTATTCTGTTGAAATTCACTTTGAACCATGAACTATAGCCTTTGGTACTTAATTTTTGACTGGAAAAACATTTCCCTAAAACTGTTCCTAGAGTTAGATAGTGATGTCCTTGTTATGATTCTACTGTATTTTTGATCAAAAATGTTGTTTGTAGGAACAATGAGCGTTTTAGTATTGTCTTGAAATTCCCTTTGAACCATGAACTATAGCCTTTGGTACTTAATTTTTGACTGGAAAAACATTTTCCTAAAACTGTTCCTAGAGTTAGATAGTGATGTCCTTGTTATGATTCTACAGTAGTTTTGATCAAAAATGCTGTTTGTAGGAACCATGAACAATTTAGTGTTCTCTTGAAACTATGAACTATAGCCTTTGGTACTTAATTTTTGACTAGAAAAAAATTTTCGTAATACTGTTCCTACAGTTTCATAGTGATCTCCTTATTGTGATTCTGCAGTGTTTTTGATCAAAAATGTTTTTTGTGGGAACCATGAACGTTTTAGTATTCTCTTGTTATTCACTTTGAACCATGAACTGTAAACCAGTATGGATTTTCGATTAAGTACTATAGTTTCACATTACTCCAGTACCATGAGTATTTACTGTCCAGTGATGTTAGTATCGAAAGTATAACTAATATTCCTTTTATTTATTATCTATTTCTTTGCAATGTCCCTCATCCAAATATGTTTATTATTAATTTTTAATGTTATTATAATTCTGTTATTTTAACTTGATTGGCATAATAATCTTTGCTATTCTATCTCAAATCTCTACAGGTAACATTTAAAAAGTTTCTTCTACTCATTAAGTTACATAATTATAGTTTGCAATTCCAAATTTCAATCGCATCATCTTTTATATAGGCGTGGCATACCATTTACAGCCACGTTAATGCAACTTGGAAGTTCAGCAAGCTAATAGCACAACATTAGACATGTTATTATGTTATTGATTCATCTAACTGGCATATTAAGTGTCATGTTGTATGTAATAAGATCTCTTATGCAATTACATTATAGTTATTGTCTCTATAATAATGAATATTATAAATCATTAATAAAATATGTTTCTTGTTAATTAAAAAGTGTGCAAAATACAACAGTGATCAATTGTGCTTTGCACTTTGGCATTTAGATCTAGTTACCAAGTTTATTGAATAAATCAATGCAAAAAAAGGAAGTACCAAAATAGCCTGAGGTCATTTGGAGTCGCTGCCAGCTCATTTGATGGGGAGGAACAGTTGCCGGTATCCCAGTCCCCCCTCGAAAGAGGGCCGTACACGAAGTACGTAACAACTGACCTTGAGACCTAGGATCTCGTCAAACATCACTAACAATGACAGACTCACCCCGGTCCTACCAAAGACAACGAGGTGAACAGCCACAGCCCAGCTGACCAGGCTAACACTATCAGGTTGCATGTCCTTTTATATTGCTAGAATTTCTTCACGTGCTGCACTTGTGAGTTTAGGCTTTGATCTATGAATCTCATTGACTATTATGTTATAATTAAGTGGGCGTAACTAGTTATGGCACTCCACGTGTTGCAGATTGTTCAACTCCATTGCTGTATCTGGCTCTAAATCAAGTATTTTAACGATGGTCTAGAGATTCATACTGTTGTGTTAGAGTATCATGTTGGGATATCATATGGCCAAAGTAAATCTTTAGTAGTATGTACAGATTGTGTATATGAGGAGAATTCTTGTTGTAGTGTTTATGTCGATCTATTCATTTCTGAAGTTAGTTAATGATGTCTTTACTGTGTTTACAAAGTGACTTTGGTCAATAACATTATCTGTGAGATCTGTGAGCATTTACATCTTCTGAACGTTTACACTGAACTATAAAAAGAATAGCCTTGGTACCGATTTTTCATATTATAGTTGAACTATAATTACTTATTCTTTTAATAGAAAATTCATTTTCTTGAAAGTGTTACTATAGTTAGTTACACAGTGATGTCCTTGTTATGATTCTACAGTAGTTTTGATCAAAAATGCTGTTTGTAGGAACCATGAGCAATTTAGTGTTCTCTTGAAACCATGAATTATAGCCTTTGGTACTTAATTTTTAATTGGAAAAAAATTTTCCTAAAACTGTTCCTAGAGTTAGATAGTGATGTCCTCGTTATGATTCTACAGTATTGTTGATCAAAAATGTTGTTTTTAGGAACCATGAGCGTTTTAGTATTCTGTTGAAATCACTTTGAACCATGGAACTATAGCCTTTGGTACTTAATTTTTGACTGGAAAATTTTTTTCTAAAACTGTTCCTAGAGTTAGATAGTGATGTCCTTGTTATGATTCTACAGTATTGTTGATCAAAAATGTTGTTTTTAGGAACCACGAGCGTTTTAGTATTCTGTTGAAATTCACTTTGAACCATGAACTATAGCTTAATTTTTGACTGGAAAAACATTTTCCTAAAACTGTTCCTAGAGTTCCATAATGATGTGTTTATAATGATTCTGCAGTGTTTTTGATCAAAAATATTGCTTGTAGGAACCATGAGCGTTTTACTATTCTCTTGAAATTCACTTTGAACCATAAACTATAGCCTTTGGTACTTAATTTTTGACTGGAAAAAGTTTTTTCTAAAACTGTTCCTAGAGTTAGATAGTGATGTCCTTGTTATGATTCTACAGTATTGTTGATCAAAAATGTTGTTTTTAGGAACCATGAGCGTTTTAGTATTCTCTTGAAATTCACTTTGAACCATGAACTATAGCCTTTGGTACTTAATTTTTGACTGGAAAAACATTTTCCTAAAACTGTTCCTAGAGTTCCATAATGATGTCCTTATTATGATTCTGCAGTGTTTTTGATCAAAGATGTTCCTTGGAGGAACTATGAGCGTTTTAGTATTCTGTTGAAATTCACTTTGAACCATGAACTATAGCCTTTGGTACTTAATTTTTGACTGGAAAAACATTTTCCTAAACCTGTTCCTAGAGTTAGATAGCGATGTCCTTGTTATGATTCTACAGTATTTTTCATCAAAAATGTTGTTTGTAGGAACGATGAGCGTTTTAGTATTCTGTTGAAATAGCCTTTGGTACTTAATTTTTGACTAGAAAAACATTTTCTTAAAACTGTTCCTAGAGTTTCGTAATGATGTCCTTATTATGATTCTGCAGTGTTTTTGATCAAAGTGTGTGCAGCCAACTTGTCTGAAGGGAAGATGGCACACAAGGAAGCCAACATCTCTGGATGGATGATGTACTGTACCTACTAGACCCAATGGTCTAAACAACACTTGTGCAGTCAACACAAGCACCTGTGCATCCAACATCTCTGAAGGGAAGATGGCACTAACATACAGTGGTGTTAGCAGCAAATCGCTCCCAACACATCAAATCAACCGATAGACACTGGAGTATCTGTGCAGCCAACATTTCTGAAGGGAGGATGGTACTAAAATACAGTGTGTTAGCAGCAAATCTCTCCCAACACATCAAACCAACCGATAGACACTGAGTACCTGTGCACCAACCGATAGGCACACAAATACCTGTGCATCCAACTTTTCTGATGGGAAGATGGTACTAACATGCACAACTCTCCCAGCAGAACTTCCTACACTTCAACCCAACTGATAGGCATACTAATACCTTTGCATCCAACATCCGCAGAACTTCCAACACTTCAACCCAACTAATTGGCACACTAGTACCTTTGCATCCAAAATCCGCAGAACTTCCAACACTTCAACCCAACCGATAGGTACACAAGTACCTATTCATCCAACATCTGCAGAACTTCCAACAATTCAACCCAACTGATTGGCACACTAGTACCTGTGCAGCCAACATCTCCGAAGGGAAGAAAATACTTACACACAAGTGTAAACACAACTTGCCCGACACAACTCCCAACATACTTTGACAGACTATATGAACAACAATTTAGTCTGAACTGACACCCCTATAATATAGCACTACCTCCACCTGTGACAACAGTGTTTACAACAAGACCAACTGTGCACACAAGGAAGCCAACATCTCTGGATGGATGATAGTACCTACACCCAACAGTCTAAACACTCTCCCTCCAGAACTTCCAACACTTCAAACCAACCGATACGCACACCAAGTACCTGTGCAGCCAACATTTCTCAAGGGAAGATGGTACTAACATATATACAGTGTGTTAGCAGCAAATCTCTCCCAACACATCAAACCAACCTATAGACACTGGAGTACCTGTGCATCCAACATCCTCAGAAGTTCCAACCCTTCAACCCAACTGATAGTTACACAAGTACCTGTGCATCCAACATCCGCAGAACTTCCAACACTTCAACCCAACCGATAGGCAGGTACACAAGTACCTGCGCATCCAACATCCGCAAAACTTCCAACACTTCAACCCAACCGATAGGCAGGCACACAAGTACCTGTGTGGCCAACATGCACAGAACTTCCAACACTTCAACCCAATCGATAGGTACACAAGTCCCTGTGCATCCAACATCCGCAGAACTTCCAACACTTCAACCCAACCGATAAACAGGCACACAAGTACCTGTGTGGCCAACATACACAGAACTTCCAACACTTCAACCGAATCGATAGGTACACAAGTACCTTTGCATGCAACATCCGCAGAACTTCCAACACTTCAACCCAACCGATAGGCAAGCACACAAGTACCTGTGCAGCCAACTTCTCCGAAGGGAAGAGAATACTTACACACAAGTGTAAACACAACTTCCCCAACTCAACTCCCAACATACTCTGACAGACTATATGAACAACAATCTAGTCTGAACCTACACCTCTATAATATAGTACTACCTCCACTTGTGACAACTGTGTTTACAACAAAACCAACCGGTGGCACACAAGGAAGCCAGCATCTCTGGATGGATGATAGTCCAACACACAACGGTCTAAACAACTCTCTCCCTCCAGAAGTTCCAACACTTCAAACCAACCGATATGCAGGCACACAACTACTTGTCTGAAGGGAAGACGGCACACAAGGAAGCCAACATCTCTGGATGGATAATAGTACCTACACCCACCCAATTGTCTACACAACACTCCCCCTCCAGAACTTCCAACACTTCAAACCAATCGATACGCACACCAAGTACCTGTGCAGCCAACTTTTACAGTGTGTTAGCACAACTCTCCCAGCAGAACTTCCTACACTTCAACCCAACCGATAGGCACACAAGTACCTGCGCATCCAACATCCAACATCCGCAAAACTTCCAACACTTCAACCCAACCGATAGGCAGGCACACAAGTACCTGTGTGGCCAACATGCGCAGAACTTCCAACAAATTCAACCTAATCAATAGGTACACAAGTACCTGTGCATCCAACATCCGCAGAACTTCCAACACTTCAACCCAACCGATAGGCAGGCACACAAGTACCTGTCTGGCCAACTTCTCCGAAGGGAAGAGAATACTTACACACAAGTGTAAATACAACTTGCCCGAATACTTACACACAAGTGTAAACACAACTTGCCCAACTCAACTCCCAACATACTCTGACAGACTATATGAACAACAATTTAGTCTGAACCTACACCTCTATAATATAGTGCTACCTCCACTTGTGACAACTGTGTTTACAACAAAACCAACCGGTGGGCACACGAGGAAGCCAGCATCTCTGGATGGATGACACGCAACGGTCTAAACAACGCTCTCCCTCCAGAACTTCCAACATATGCAGGCACACAAGTAGTACCTGTGCAGCCAACTTGTCTGAAGGGAACACGGCACACAATGAAGCCAACATCTCTGGATGGATAATAGTACCTACACCCACCCAATTGTCTAAACAACACTCCCCCTCCAGAACTTCCAACACTTCCAACACTTCAAACCAATCGATACGCACACCAAGTACCTGTGCAGCCAACTTTTCTGAAGGGAAGACAACTCTCCCAGCAGAACTTCCAGGCACACAAGTACCTGCGCATCCAACATCTCTGAAGGGAAGATGGCACTAACATACAGTGTGTTAGCAAAACTCTTCCAACACATCAAACTAACCGATAGACACTGGAGTATCTGTGCAGCTAACATTTCTGAAGGGAAGATCGTACTAACATATTTATACAGTGTGTTAGCAGCAAATCTCTCACAACACATCAAACCAACCTATAGACACTGGAGTACCTGTGCATCCAACATCCTCAGAAGTTCCAACACTTCAACCCAACTGATAGTTACACAAGTACCTGTGCATCCAACATCCGCAGAACTTCTAACACTTCAACCCAAACGATAGGCAGGCACACAAGTACCTGTGTGGCCAACATGCGCAGAACTTCCAAAACTTCAACCCAACCGATAGGCAGGCACACAAGAGAACTTCCAACACTTCAACCCTATCGATAGGTACACATGTCCCTGTGCATCCAACATCCGCAAAACTTCCAACACCTCAACCCAACCGATAGGTACACAAGTACCTGTGCATCCAACTTCCGCCGAACTTCCAGCACTTCAACACAACCAATAGGCAGGCACAGAAGTACCAGGGTGGCCAACTTATCTGAAAGATGGTATAGCATACTGTGTGTAGCACAACTCTTCCATCCAGCAGCAGAACTTTGAACACTTCATCCCAACCGATAGGCACACAAGTACCTGTGCATCCAACATCCGCAGAACTTCCAACACTTCAACCCAACCGATAGGCAGGCACACAAGAGAACTTCCAACACTTCAACCCTATCGATAGGTACACAAGTCCCTGTGCATCCAACATCTGCAGAACTTCCAACACTTCAACCCAACCGATAGGTACACAAGTACCTGTGTATCCAACTTCCGCCGAACTTCCAGCACTTCAACACAACCAATAGGCAGGCACAGAAGTACCAGGGTGGCCAACTTAACTGAAAGATGGTATAGCATACTGTGTGTAGCACAACTCTTCCATCCAGCAGCAGAACTTTGAACACTTCATCCCAACCGATAGGCACACAAGTACCTGTGCATCCAACATCTGCAGAACTTCCAACACTTCAACCCAACCGATAGGCAGGAACAAAAGTACCTGTGTGGCCAACATGCGCAGAACTTCCAACACTTCAACCCAATCAATAGGTACACAAGTACCTGTGCATCCAACATCCGCAGAACTTCCAACACTTCAACCCAACCGATAGGCAGGCACAAAAGTACCTGTGTGGCCAACATGCGCAGAACTTCCAACACTTCAACCCAATCAATAGGTACACAAGTACCTGTGCATCCAACATCCGCAGAACTTCCAACACTTCAACCCAACTGATAGGCAGGCACACAAGTACCTGTCTGGCCAACTTCTCCGAAGGGAAGAGAATACTTACACACAAGTGTAAACACAACTTGCCCAACTCAACTCCCAACATACTCTGACAGACTATATGAACAACAATTTAGTGTGAACATACACCTCTATAATATAGTGCTACCTCCACTTGTGACAACTGTGTTTACAACAAAACCAACCGGTGGGCACACAAGGAAGCCAGCATCTGTGGATGGATGATAGTCCGACACACAACGATCTAAACAACGCTTTCGCTCCAGAAGTTCCAACACTTCAAACCAACCGATAGGCAGGCACACAAGTAGTATCTGTGCAGCCAACTTGTCTGAAGGGAACATGGCACACAAGGAAGCCAACATCTCTGGATGGATAATAGTACCTACACTCACCCAATTGTCTAAACAACACCCCCTCCAGAACTTCCAACACTTCAAACCAATCGATACGCACACCAAGTACCTGTGCAGCCAAATTTTCTGAAGGGAAGATGGTACTAACATACAGTGTGTTAGCACAACTCTCCCAGCAGAACTTCCTACACTTCAACCCAACCGATAGGCACACAAGTACCTGCGCATCCAACATCTCTGAAGGGAAGATGGCACTAACATACAGTGTGTTAGCAAAACTCTTCCAACACATCAAACCAACCGATAGACACTGGAGTACCTGTGCAGCCAACATTTCTGAAATGAAGATCGTACTAACATATATATACAGTGTGTTAGCAACAAATCTCTCCCAACACATCAAACCAACCTATAGACTATAGACACTGGAGTACCTGTGCATCCAACATCCTCAGAAGTTCCAACCCTTCAACCCAACTGATAGTTACACAAGTACCTGTGCATCTAACATTCGCAGAACTTCTAACACTTCAACCCAACCGATAGGCAGGCACACAAGTACCTGTGTGGCCAACATGCACAGAACTTCCAAAACTTCAACCCAATCTATAGGTACACAAGTACCTGTGCATCCAACATCCGCAGAACTTCCAACACTTCAACCCAACCGATAGGTACACAAGTACCTGTGCATCCAACTTCCGCAGAACTTCCAGCACTTCAACACAACCAATAGGCAGGCACAGAAGTACCAGGGTGGCCAACTTGTCTGAAAGATGGTATAGCATACTGTGTGTAGCACAACTCTTCCATCCAGCAGCAGAACTTCAAACACTTCATCCCAACCAATAGGCACACAAGTACCTGTGCATCCAACATGCGCAGAACTTCCAACACTTCAACCCAATCGATAGGTACACAAGTACCTGTGCATCCAACATCCGCAGAACTTCCAACACTTCAACCCAACCGATAGGTACACAAGTACCTGTGCATCCAACACTTCAACCCAACCGATAGGCAGGCACAAAAGTACCTGTGTGGCCAACATGCGCAGAACATCCAACACTTCAACCCAATCGATAGGTACACAAGTACCTGCGCATCCAACATCCGCAAAACTTCCAACACTTCAACCCAACCGATAGGCAGGCACAAAAGTACCTGCGCATCCAACATCCGCAAAACTTCCAACACTTCAACCCAACCGATAGGCAAGCACACAAGTACCTGTGTGGCCAACATGCACAGAACTTCCAACACTTCAACCCAACCGATAGGCAGGCACACAAGTACCTGTCTGGCCAACTTCTCCGAAGGGAAGAGAATACTTACACACAAGTGTAAACACAACTTGCCCAACTCAACTCCCAACATACTCTGACAGACTGTATGAACAACAATTTAGTGTGAACATACACCTCTATAATATAGTGCTACCTCCACTTGTGACAACTGTGTTTACAACAAAACCAACCGGTGGGCACACAAGGAAGCCAGCATCTGTGGATGGATGATAGTCCGACACACAACGGTCTAAACAACGCTCTCCCTCCAGAAGTTCCAACACTTCAAACCAACCGATAGGCAAGCACACAAGTACCTGTGTGGCCAACATGCACAGAACTTCCAACACTTCAACCCAATCGATAGGTACACAAGTCCCTGTGCATTCAACATCTGCAGAACTTCCAACACTTCAACCCAACCGATAGGTACACAAGTACCTGTGCATCCAACACTTCAACCCAACCGATAGGCAGGCACAAAAGTACCTGTGTGGCCAACATGCGCAGAACATCCAACACTTCAACCCAATCGATAGGTACACAAGTACCTGCGCATCCAACATCCGCAAAACTTCCAACACTTCAACCCAACCGATAGGCAAGCACACAAGTACCTGTGTGGCCAACATGCGCAGAACATCCAACACTTCAACCCAATCGATGGGTACACAAGTCCCTGTGCATTCAACATCCACAGAACTTCCAACACTTCAACCCAACCGATAGGTACACAAGTACCTGTGCATCCAACTTCCGCAGAACTTCCAGCATTTCAACACAACCAATAGGCAGGCACAGAAGTACCTGGGTGGTTAACTTGTGTGAAAAATGGTATAGCATACTGTGTGTAGTACAACTCTTCCATCCAGCAGCAGAACTTTTGAACACTTCATCCCAACCGATAGGCACACAAGTAACTGTGCATCCAACATGCGCAGAACTTCCAACACTTCAACCCAACCGATAGGTACACAAGTACCTGTGCATCCAACACTTCAACCCAACCGATAGGCAGGCACAAAAGTACCTGTGTGGCCAACATGCGCAGAACTTCGAACACTTCATCCCAACCGATAGGCACACAAGTACCTGTGCATCCAACATCTGCAGAACTTCCAACACTTCAACCCAACCGATAGGTACACAAGTACCTGTGCATCGAACACTTCAACCCAACCGATAGGCAGGCACAAAAGTACCTGTGTGGCCAACATGCGCAGAACTTCGAACACTTCATCCCAACCAATAGGCACACAAGTACCTGTGCATTCAACATCCGCAGAACTTCCAACACTTCAACCCAACCGATAGGCAGGCACACAAGTACCTGTGTGGCCAAGATGCGCAGAACTTCCAACACTTCATCCCAACCGATAGGCACACAAGTATCTGTGCATCCAACATCCGCAGAACTTCCAACTCTTCAGCCCAATCGATAGGCAGGCACACAAGTACCTGTCTGGCCAACTTCTCCGAAGGGAAGAGAATACTTACACACAAGTGTAAACACAACTTGCCCAACTCAACTCCCAACATACTCTGACAGACTATATGAACAACAATTTAGTCTTAACCTACACCTCTATAATATAGTGCTACCTCCACTTGTTACAACTGTGTTTACAACAAAACCAACCGGTGGGCACACAAGGAAGCCAGCATCTGTGGATGGATGATAGTCCGACACACAACGGTCTAAACAACGCTCTCCCTCCAGAAGTTCAAACACTTCAAACCAACCGATATGCAGGCACACAAGTAGTACCTGTGCACCCAACTCGTCTGAAGGGAACACGGCACACAAGGAAGCCAACATCTCTGGATGGATAATAGTACCTACACCCACCCAATTGTCTAAGCAACACTCCCCCTCCAGAACTTCCAACACTTCAAACCAATCGATACGCACACCAAGTACCTGTGCAGCCAACTTTTCTGAAGGGAAGATGGTACTAACATACAGTGTGTTAGCACAACTCTCCCAGCAGAACTTCCTACACTTCAACCCAACCGATAGGCACACAAGTACCTGCGCATCCAACATCTCTGAAGGGAAGATGGCACTAACATACAGTGTGTTAGCAAAACTCTTCCAACACATCAAACCAACCGATATACACTGGAATACCTGTGCAGCCAACATTTCTGAAGGGAAGATCGTACTAACATACATATACAGTGTGTTAGCAGCAAATCTCTCCCAACACGTCAAACCAACCTATAGACACTGGAGTACCTGTGCATCCAACATCCTCAGAAGTTCCAACCCTTCAACCCAACTGATAGTTACACAAGTACCTGTGCATCCAACATCCGCAGAACTTCTAACACTTCAACCCAACCGATAGGCAAGCACACAAGTACCTGTGTGGCCAACATGCACAGAACTTCCAAAACTTCAACCCAATCTATAGGTACACAAGTACCTGTGCATCCAACATTCGCAGAACTTCCAACACTTCAACCCAACCGATAGGTACACAAGTACCTGTGCATCCAACTTCCGCAGAACTTCCAGCACTTCAACACAACCAATAGGCAGGCACAGAAGTACCAGGGTGGCCAACTTGTCTGAAAGATGGTATAGCATACTGTGTGTAGCACAACTCTTCCATCCAGCAGCAGAACTTCAAACACTTCATCCCAACCAATAGGCACACAAGTACCTGCGCATCCAACATCCGCCGAACTTCCAACTCTTCAACCCCAACCAATAGGCAGGCACAAAAGTACCTGTGTGGCCAACATGCGCAGAACTTCGAACACTTCATCCCAGCCGATAGGCACACAAGTACCTGTGCATCCAACATCCGCAGAACTTCCAACACTTCAACCCAACCGATAGGCAGGCACACAAGTACCTGTCTGGCCAACTTGTCCGAAGAGAAGAGAATACTTACACACAAGTGGAAACACAACTTGCTCAACACAACTCCCAACATACTCTGACAGACTATATGAACAACAATTTAGTCTTAACCTACACCTCTATAATATAGTACTACCTCCACTTGTGACAACTGTGTTTACAAGAAAACCAACCGGTAGGCACACAAGGAAGCCAACATCTCTGGATGGATGATAGTCCGACACACAACGGTCTAAACAACGCTCTCCCTCCAGAACTTCCAACACTTCAAACCAACCGATAGACACTGGAGTACCTGTGCAGCCAACTTGTCTGAGGGAAGATGGTACTAACATACAGTGTGTTAGCACAACTATCCCAGCAGAACTTCCTACACTTCATCACAACCGATAGGCACACAAGTACCTGTGCATCCAACATCTCTGAAGGGAAGATGGCACTAACATACAGTGTGTTAGCAAAACTCTCCCAACACATCAAACCAACTGATAGACACTGGAGTACCTGTGCAGCCAACATCTTCGGAAGTTCCAACACTTCAACCCAACTGATAGGCACACAAGTACCTGTGCATCCAACATCCACAGGACTTCCACACTTCAACCCAACCGATTGGCACACTAGTACCTGTGCATCCCAACATCCGTAGAACTTCCAACACTTCAACCCAACTGATAGGCACACAAGTACTTGTGCATCCAACATGCGTAGAACTTCCATCTCTTCAACCCAACCGATTCGAACACTAGTACCTGTGCATCCAACATACGTACAATTTCCAACACTTCAACCCAACTGATAGGCACACTAGTAGCTGTCCATCCATCATCCGTAGAACTTCCAACACTTCAACCCAACCGATTGGCACACTCCCAACATACTCTGACAGACTATATGAACAACAATTTAGCCTTAACCTACACCTCTATAATATAGTACTACCACAACTGTGTTTACAACTAAACCAACCGGTAGGCACACAAGGAAGCCAACATTCTGGATGGATGATAGTCCAACGCACAATGCTCTAAACAACGCTCTCCCTCCAGAACTTCCAACTCTTCAAACCAAGTGTGTTAGCAGCAAATCTCTCCCAACACATCAAACCAACCGATAGACACTGGAGTACCTGTGCATCCAACATCCTCAGAAGTTCCAACACTTCAACCCAACTGATAGGCACACAAGTACCTGAGCATCCAACATGCGTAGAACTTCCAACACTTCAACCCAACCGATTGGCACACTAGTACCTGTGCATCCAACGTACGTACAACTTCCAACACTTCAACCCAACTGATAGGCACACTAGTACCTGTGCATCCATCATCCGTACAACTTCCAACACTTCAACCCAACCGATAGGCACACAAGAACCTGTGCAGCCAACATTTCCGAAGGGAAGAATACTTACACACAAGTGGGAACACAACTTGCCCAACACAACTCCCAACATACTCTGACAGACTATATGAACAATAATTTAGTCTGAACCTACACCTCTATAATATAGTACTATCTCCACTTGTGACAACTGTGTTTACAACAAAATCAACCGGTAGGCACACAAGGAAGCCAACATCTCTGGATGGATGATAGTCCGACACACAACGGTCTAAACAACGCTCTCCCTCCAGAAGTTCAAACACTTCAAACCAACCGATAGGCAGGCACACAAGTAGTACCTGTGCAGCCAACTTGTCTGAAGGGAAGATGGCACACAAGGAAGCCAACATCTCTGGATGGATAATAGTACCTACACCCACACAATTGTCTAAACAACACTCCCCCTCCAGAACTTCCAACACTTCAAACCAATCGATACGCACACTAAGTACCTGTGCAGCCAACTTGTCTGAGGGAAGATGGTACTAACATACAGTGTGTTAGCACAACTCTCCCAGCAGAACTTCCTACACTTCAACCCAACCGATAGGCACACAAGTACCTGTGCAGCCAACATTTCTGAAGGGAAGATGGCACTAACATACAGTGTGTTAGCAGCAAATCTCTCCCAACACATCAAACCAACCGATAGACACTGGAGTACCGGTGCATCCAACATCCTTGGAAGTTCCAACACTTCAACCCAACTGATAGGCACACAAGTACCTGTGCATCCAACATCCACAGGACTTCCAACACTTCAACCCAACTTATAGGCACACAAGTACCTGTGCATGCAACATCCGTAGAACTTCCAACACCTCAACCCAACCGATTGGCACACTAGTACCTGTGCATCCAACATGCGTAGAACTTCCAACACTTCAACCCAACCGATTGGCACACTGGTACCTGTGCATCCAACATCCGTAGAACCTTCCAACACTTCAACCCAACCGATTGGCACACTAGTACCTGTGCATCCAACATCCGTAGAACTTCCAACACTTCAACCCAACCAATAGGCACACAACTACCTGTGCATCCAACATCCGCAGAACTTCCAACACTTCAACCCAACCGATTGGCACACTAGTACCTGTGCATCCAACATCCGTAGAACTTCCAACACTTCAACCCAACCAATAGGCACACTAGTATCTGTGCATCCAACATCCGTACAACTTCCAACACTTCAACCCAACCGATAGGCACACAAGAACCTGTGCAGCCAACATCTCCGAAGGGAAGAATACTTACACACAAGTGGGAACACAACTTGCCCAACACAACTCCCAACATACTCTGACAGACTATATGAACAATAATTTAGTCTGAACCTACACCTCTATAATATAGTACTATCTCCACTTGTGACAACTGTGTTTACAACAAAATCAACCGGTAGGCACACAAGGAAGCCAACATCTCTGGATGGATGATAGTCCGACACACAACGGTCTAAAGAACGCTCTCCCTCCAGAACTTCCAACACTTCAAACCAACCGATAGGCAGGCACACAAGTAGTACCTGTGCAGCCAACTTGTCTGAAGGGAAGATGGCACACAAGGAAGCCAACATCTCTGGATGGATAATAGTACCTACACCCACACAATTGTCTAAACAACACTCCCCCTCCAGAACTTCCAACACTTCAAACCAATCGATACGCACACTAAGTACCTGTGCAGCCAACTTGTCTGAGGGAAGATGGTACTAACATACAGTGTGTTAGCACAATTCTCCCAGCAGAACTTCCTACACTTCAACCCAACCGATAGGCACACAAGTACCTGCGCATCCAACATCTCTGAAGGAAAGATGGCACTAACATACAGTGTGTTAGCACAACTCTCCCAACACATCAAACCAACCGATAGACACTGGAGTACCTGTGCAGCCAACATTTCTGAAGGGAAGATGGTACTAACATACAGTGTGTTAGCAGCAAATCTCTCCCAACACATCAAACCAACCGATAGACACTGGAGTGCCGGTGCATCCAACATCCTTGGAAGTTCCAACACTTCAACCCAACTGATAGGCACACAAGTACCTGTGTATCCAACATCCACAGGACTTCCAACACTTCAACCCAACCGATTGGCACACTAGTACCTGTGCATCCAACATCCGTAGAACTTCCAACACTTCAACCCAACCAATAGGCACACTAGTATCTGTGCATCCAACATCCGTACAACTTCCAACACTTCAACCCAACCGATAGGCACACAAGAACCTGTGCAGCCAACATCTCCGAAGGGAAGAATACTTACACACAAGTGGGAACACAACTTGCCCAACACAACTCCCAACATACTCTGACAGACTATATGAACAATAATTTAGTCTGAACCTACACCTCTATAATATAGTACTATCTCCACTTGTGACAACTGTGTTTACAACAAAATCAACCGGTAGGCACACAAGGAAGCCAACATCTCTGGATGGATGATAGTCCGACACACAACGGTCTAAAGAACGCTCTCCCTCCAGAACTTCCAACACTTCAAACCAACCGATAGGCAGGCACACAAGTAGTACCTGTGCAGCCAACTTGTCTGAAGGGAAGATGGCACACAAGGAAGCCAACATCTCTGGATGGATAATAGTACCTACACCCACACAATTGTCTAAACAACACTCCCCCTCCAGAACTTCCAACACTTCAAACCAATCGATACGCACACTAAGTACCTGTGCAGCCAACTTGTCTGAGGGAAGATGGTACTAACATACAGTGTGTTAGCACAATTCTCCCAGCAGAACTTCCTACACTTCAACCCAACCGATAGGCACACAAGTACCTGCGCATCCAACATCTCTGAAGGAAAGATGGCACTAACATACAGTGTGTTAGCACAACTCTCCCAACACATCAAACCAACCGATAGACACTGGAGTACCTGTGCAGCCAACATTTCTGAAGGGAAGATGGTACTAACATACAGTGTGTTAGCAGCAAATCTCTCCCAACACATCAAACCAACCGATAGACACTGGAGTGCCGGTGCATCCAACATCCTTGGAAGTTCCAACACTTCAACCCAACTGATAGGCACACAAGTACCTGTGTATCCAACATCCACAGGACTTCCAACACTTCAACCCAACTTATAGGCACACAAGTACCTGTGCATGCAACATCCGTAGAACTTCCAACACCTCAACCCAACCGATTGGCACACTAGTACCTGTGCATCCAACATGCGTAGAACTTCCAACACTTCAACCCAACCGATTGGCACACTGGTACCTGTGTATCCAACATCCGTAGAACCTTCCAACACTTCCACCCAACCGATTGGCACACTAGTACCTGTGCATCCAACATCCGTAGAACTTCCAACACTTCAACCCAACCAATAGGCACACTAGTATCTGTGCATCCAACATCCGTAGAACTTCCAACACTTCAACCCAACCGATAGGCGCACAAGAACCTGTACAGCCAACATCTCCGAAGGGAAGAATACTTACACACAAGTGGAAACACAACTTGCGCAACACAACTCCCAACATACTCTGACAGACTATATGAACAACAATTTAGTCTGAACCTACACCTCTATAATATAGTACTACCTCCACTTGTGACAACTGTGTTTACAAGAAAACCAACCGGTAGGCACACAATAAATCCAACATCTCTGGATGGATGATAGTCCGACACACAACGGTCTAAACAACGCTCTCCCTCCAGAACTTCCAACACTTCAAACCAACCGATAGGCAGGCACACAAGTACCTGGGTGGCCAACTTGTGTGAAAGATGGTATAGCATACTGTGTGTTAGCACAACTCTTCCAACAGCAGAATTTCCAACACTTCAACCTAACCGATAGGTACACTGCATCCAACATTTCTGAAGGGAAGATGGCACTAACATACAGTGAGTTAGCAGCAAATCTCTCCCAACACATCAAACCAACCGATAGACACTGGAGTACCTGTACAGCCAACATTTCTGAAGGGGAGATGGTACTCACACACAGTGCGCGCACCACTCTTAGCAGAACTTCCAACCCTTCAACCCATCTGATAGGCAGTTACACATGTACCTTGGTTAGCCAACTTGTGTGAAAGATGGTATAGCATACTGTGTGTTAGCACAACTCTTCCAACAGCAGAATTTCCAACACTTCAACCTAACTCATAGACAGGCACACAAGTACCTGTGCATCCAACATCCGTAGAACTTCCAACACTTCAAACCAACCGATTGTCACACAAGCACCTGTGGAGCCAACATCTCCGAAGGGAAGAAAATTCTATCATAATTTGACTTTTTACCCTGAACTATAGCCTTTGTACTGATTTTTCATTGCAAAATGAATTATTTGAGATTGAGCCGAAACTGTTCCTAGAGTTAGATGATGATGTCCTTAATATGTTTCCAAAGTTGTTTTGTTCAATAATATTATGTGTTTGAACCGTGAGCGTTTTAATATTCTATCAAAATTTGAATTTTTACCCTGAACTATAGCCTTTGTACTGATTTTTCATTGCAAAATGTATCATTTCAGATTGAGAAGTAACTGTTCCTAGAGTTAGATAATAATGTCCTTTGGCTTGTAAAATTTTGTGGTTATTTTTGAAGATGAGATTGTTATAATTAAAAATTGCTAAGGAAATGCTGATAAGCCTTCTTGTCTCAGAAATATCGATTGAACCCATATTACTGCACTTGTAATTCAAACTATGATAGTAACTTTAACACTTTCTTAACGCACTCTTAACACGATTACAATACAGTTTTTGCACATCTTTAACATTTTTAACTCAATTTTAACGCAATGTGAATTCAACTACAACACACTTTTTAACATAATTATTCTTAATGCGATTGTAATGCATTTTAACGCATCTTAATGCAATTGTAACGCAATTTATAATGCATTGTTAATGCGCTTATAAACATTGCAATTACAATGCATTGTTAAAACTTTCCTAACTCATTCCTAACACAATTATATCGCAATTTCATTTTCATTATATTGTGTTTATGATGCAATTAAAACGCAAATTATAATGCTATTTAAAGCAATGTTAATGGCAGGTTAGTAAAACATCAAGTATGGGGTTAGGGGGTGTGGCTTGGGGTCAAGGGTCAAGGGTGGGGTTAGGGGGTGTGGCTTGGGGTCTAGGGTCAAGGGTGGGGTTAGGGGTGTGGCTTGGGGTCTAGGGTCAAGGGTGGGGTTAGGGGGTGTGGCTTGGTGTCTAGGGTTTAGGGTTTAGGGACATAACATCTTCACGCAAAAAAATGGTCTTCACACACACAAAAACATTCTGTGACAGTGACAGTTAACTGAATGGAAAAGCTCACCCAAAACTAATAGTTGTATTCCTGCCTGAAAACTTGAGAAAATAAAAATTTGAATGACATCGCATCCTTCTTGACAACATCAAAAAGTGCATGATATGACTGGTGGGTTCTAAAGTGCAATGACATCGCATCCATCTTGTCAACATCAAAAAGTGCAGGTACATGACTCATGGGTTCTAAGAAAGCATGAGGTCAGAACAGTTCAACATAAATACAGGGGAAGGACAGAGCAGAGTGAGAGAGAAAAAAATGTGAAGAATACTGTGTGTGTGATAATGTCTGACTTACCAGATGAACCCGTCGATGTTGTAGTCCACAAACAGATTTTCCAAGGCATAAGGAGAGACGACATACACCTCATACCTTGTGGAGAGCTGATCAAAAGGTTCAAGTTGCTGGAACTATATGACAACAGTACCTTGAGTCGCAGGAGAATGAAGATGGGCATTGTCACATGCCTAGCACTGCCAGCAGAAATTTCAATTCTGAGAAAAGAAAAGATCATATCGTCAAGCACTAACAGGTGCATACTGATGGACAAAAACAGTGCAGAAAGATACATTGAAGCCATTCTCAAAAGCAGAGGGGTATCTGTTGACAGCTTGCAACAAAATGTAACGAAAGAACCCCTCCACACTGCTCCTGATCACACAACAGAAAACATGGACACAACTGGTACTGATATTGAGCAGGCAGACATCGTATCCGAGGGCAATTCACTCCGGGAAGACCAAAGCCTTGCAGTTGAAGTCATTTCGGACTCAGAGACCGTCACACATTCGTCTCCCATTCAAAAACATCCACCAGGACCACACATTGTGATCAGCGAAGACGACGGAAGTCACACTGCAATTAATGATATGGAAGTAGTGCCTTGGATTTCTGATGTAGAAACTTCAACTAAACAAGCATCTACAAAAGGCAGCACGAGAGGCCGCAAGGGTACTCCTCCATTGCCCGAGGACCTCATGAAAAAGATCGAAGGACTGGACACTTTCTATGCAGCTCCTTTCAATCACGAGAGGAAAGGAAAGCCTCTGAGTAGTATAACGTTAAACAAAACCAAAGAACAGATACTCTGTGAGCTTTGAATTTTTTTTAGCATTTTTTTTAGAATTTTAGAAGCCTGTTGTATAACCCCCACATTAATATCCTTCTTTCTCTATTCCTTTCCAAAGATTTTTTTGAGTACTGCAAAAGAACGGAGGAAACGTTACAATTTGGCCTCGTTCTGGACAAAGCCTTGCTAGACAAATTCCTGCTATTCATGAGAGAGGAAAAAAACTCCACTCCGGGAACACTGTGTTGTTACTGTCAGGCACTCGTACGTGCAGTAAAATATGCCGACAAAGAAGAGAAAACAACACAGTTACAAAATCTCCACAGGTACATCAGTGTCTTCCAAAAGGAGGCAGAGCTCAACAGAGATAAGTCCTGGGAGGAACTAAAAGCCAAAGGACGTTGGCTATCGTGGTAAGTATTTGTTTGTTGTTTTTTTTTTTAGTCTGACAATCAGACTTCTGATGGGGCAATTCAGATACATGTGTTGTTATACAGCCATTCTGTTTTCGTGTAGG
This sequence comes from Petrosia ficiformis, assembly GCA_947044365.1. NCBI lineage: Eukaryota > Metazoa > Porifera > Demospongiae > Haplosclerida > Petrosiidae > Petrosia > Petrosia ficiformis. The sequence goes on along the minus strand of OX345653.1, from coordinate 7,158 downwards.
AAGGAAGTCTTGGAGGTCCTCGCACAGTTGAACGATGACTACAACTCGTCCACTGATTGGGAGAGGATCAAACTTTCCCGATCACTTCTTGTTGTGTTAGTGTACACGGCCATTCCTCCGGGACGTGGAAGGGAATACAGAGAATTGCACTTCAAGATTCACGAGAGTGAAATAACGGGACCTTACGAAAGCAGATTGCACAAAAACATTTTGCACTTTTCACCTTACGAGGGGAAGGCCATAATGTACATTACCGATCACAAGACAGGACATTCAACTGGACCACAAATGATCTCTTGTCCTGATGACAGCTACTTCATGAACGTCCTGTCAGACTACCTCTTACGCTATCGCAACAAGATACCAAACAGTTCGAAATCAACCATTCTCTTTCTGGTGAGTTCCACGCACGTACATGTACATGTGTGACTGTCAACTATTTGTCTGATTTGTCGTGAGTGACACTCGCCTTGTTTCTCTCTCTCTCTCTCTTTCTCTCTCTAGGATGATGACGGTGGATGCTATAATTCCAAGAATTGGACTAAATACATTCAATCAATATTCTACAAGTACACGGGAGTTGGTGGAGTATCAATACATGCATTGCGGTCGTCGTTTGTCACATTTGCCGGCAACGAATCGACGGAAGCAGTGATGGAAAGTATTGCCGTGGCAATGCGACACTCTAGAAGATATCAGCAGGACATCTACGACAAGAGGACCATCAACGAAAGAGTGAAACCAGGTGTCCACTTTGCTTCAAAACAAGTCCTGCAAGCACTACGTCGTCCACCGCCAGCCATAGATGTAACATCACCAAAGAAAATGTGCAAAAGCTTAGAGGATATCAGTGACGAGGACTCAGATGATCCAACAAGCTCAAATGTCGTCGTTCCCGGAGAAAGTGTTGCCATGATTGCCAACGATTCAACTGAGAGATGTCCAAAGTTAATTTTTGCAAAAGTCCTTGAGATAAATGCCACAACAAAAACGGCACTATTAAACGAATTAGTGGAGACATTTCCCGGATACTATCGTCTCAAGATCGCTTCAAACAGGTGGGAAGAAAAACTCTCTTGTTTGATTACAGGTATTGACTTGGTGTACTCACGTGAGCACAGGGCATATGAACTCAGGACTCCTCTTGACGATATCACCCAAATACAAACACTCCAGTGAACCTGCATTAAATGTAACATATATATATATATATATATATATTAATGCTAAATAATTATTTTAATCTTGGTTTTCATATCATTATTATAACTATGATCATAATAATTATTGACAATTAATTAATTATAATAAATATATATATTTAATAATTATATATTATATATATATATATATGTATATATATATATATATATATGTATATATATAATATATATATATAATATTATATATATATATATATATATATATATATATATATGTTTGTCATCACTATAACGATTATTTTATTATCGTAATTATTGTATATATATATTATATATAATTATATAATTATATTATATATATATATATATATATAATTATTATAATTATCACATACCTCATTATTACTTACAACGATTCAGACAACCCGCGACGCTGGTTCTCTCCATTTACACTGGGTCTAAATTTCACTGAAGCTAGTGCTATTGTAGGGTTTCCCCTACAGACTACTCAGATTCAACTTCTGGATGAAGCAACTTTTAGCATAGAGCTCACGTGATGTGTTAAATCTAGGCCCAGCATTTCAATTAAACGTGGTGTAAATTTTTCTATGACATGGATACGAGCATGGAGAGCTTCAAGCGTGTCATTGAAGGTACATGTAAATGTGTATGATAAATGCTTCAATAGTTACTAGTTCATATGTGTATATATATATATATATATAATGTAATTGCATATAAAAAGTATATACATATATATATATATATAATTATGGAGTACTCTATTTGTGTAGTACCAACAGTGATGCATTTCTGTAGTATATATATATATTATATATATATATATATATATATATATAATTATAATTATATATATATATAATTATATATATTATGGAATACCTTTTCTAGCTACTAATTATATACATACATGTATACTATAATATAGAGTTTTGTATAAGATGCATTAATTACTATTTTAGCACCTGACAATCATTACCACTGCAACATGTATAATTATATATATATATATAACAGTTTCTCATAATACAGAGTGAAAATTATAGATAATTATTGTAGCTAAGTAAAATTGTATATCTCATGTCACAATTCATCATTCAGTTTTCATTTGTTATTCATTCTTTACCCCAGAATATCCACAACGAAATGCTTCTCAAATATTTCCATTATTAATAAAGATTCTGGAATTATCGAGTACTCTACCGGTTGACCATGAATTCATGTGTCATCTTGTAGAAAATTTGTCTGCTAGTGTACAAGTATTAAGAGGTGAGCCTAACACTAGCAATGGAAGTAGAACTGGTACAAGTAGCTCCACCAGCATCATACCCTCTTCCGTGAGAAAGTCAATGCCTAGCTCTGTGCCTGTACCATCAAATTCTAGGTCTGCATTGTCTAACTCAGCATTACCTACGACTAGTCGTAGGAGAGCACGTGATGATGGGGAAGAGGGTTCTAGTGGGCATTCTAATCGGCCAAAGCGTCGTAGAATGAGAAGTGATGCCATTTCAAATGCTGGTGGACAGTCTACACGTACCACTAGGTCTGTTGACAGTGACATTTGTGCAATTAAGAATGTCACCATTCCATCTACATGGAAACCCGAATGTCCAGAAAAAAAGGGACATCTTTTGATAAGGGTGACAGAATGTGCTTCTGAAAACTCTGATATTCCAGGAGCTGTTGGAATTAAACACGACCTTCCAGCTGTGACTAACCCGACAAACGTCACTGCTGTTAGGGAAGAATTGGATAAGCTATACAATGCTGCTTCATCCAAAGTGGTTCGGTATTCTATGCTAAAAAATCAGTGTGACGTACAATGTTACTATGGCATAGGTAGAGTCATGAATGAGTTGATAAACAAGTCTGCACATCTACACAGTTTTATCAACAGGGCTAAATACGGAGAATCATATCAACCACACCCTACAGACCCCAATTTATTACAGTTGTGCAGTAAGCCAACAACTGTAGTAAGTATTGCAGAGGGTGACGTTAGCATTCTCGATAAGCTGGCAGGACACTGCATGAAACGCAGGAAAACAGATGTACTGAGTTCACTGGGCGGGTGTATAACACCTGACTGTCAACTCTGTCCCACGCTGAAGCGTAGATGGGAACAAACTGGTGTACTTCGGTACCACACCGAAGAGACATGCCAGTCTGGTAATGTAGCCATGTGTGCGGCATCAATGAAGTACAAGAACACTAGCAAGTCTTCGCTTCATGAATGTCTATTATTTGCTCGATTGTGTCCTCCCACCACCAAGCTTGCCAAAGGTGTTTGTGGTATTCCAGCTAGTGTCATTGTAAAAGATCTGGTAGATCTGTGCAGGCTTGGGACACAGAGTGACCGAATGTACCTGTGTCGTGATATGGACTTTGTAATAAACGGTGGAAATGATGCTCTCAGTGCCATCCATTTTGTGGACGGGGACTCAGGGTTTATTGTGACAGACAAATTTGCAGATCTGCAAAAGTATAGCCAATATGGCAGTGCAGTGCATTTCACAAATGGTGTTTCTGAAACATGGATTCCATTTCGTGAAGCATTTCACGATGCTGTTGAAATATCCCATAAATTTGTGGTGTCAGAGCATCCTTCATGTAGGCACCCAATTAGTCATGACCTCGGCAGCGTAGGACACTGGAGTGCAATGGCTACACTCCACTCAGCTAAAAAGGTGTACGTACATGTAGTGGACGACAAAAGCATTCATCTACCTGACGGTCGTCTCATTGTTACAATCATTGTCCAAAGAGAGAATGATCTGTGGGAGCCTTTAGCCTTGCAGGTTATCAGAAATGGTGTGTCCTTCTTGACAGAAGAAGGACGCAAGGAAGCACCAAGTGAGTACAAAGTTGCTGAGGTGTTTGCAGAAAAAAACGGGAAAGGCTTGTATGCCATTCCAAAACACCTCCTCGAGTTTACTGATGAGCCTTTAAATGACAAGAAACAAATAGAAATGTGTAAGTTTACCCAATGCCTAAAAGCAAATCATGCTACAAAATGTAGATTTGCTGACTGTATGCCATGGAAACTTCGTAGTTTACATTTGGATTTTAATCAGAAACAACTGATTGTCTGTCATAATAGCCAGCAGTTGCATGTGACTAGATCTAAAGCCAACATTCACCAGTCCATGGTGTTTGTGGCTGAAAGTACCATTCCTAATGCAGGATGTGGTCTTTTCTTAAGACCACATAGTACTGAAATGTACTTCAGAGCTAGGGATACTCTCTGCTTGTACAGCAGAGAGACCCTGACAGAAGAGCAGATTCAAAATATTTCCAATCCAGATTACATACTAGATGTACGTGACTCAATGTTTGTAGATGCAAGTGTGTTTCATGGGTGGAATTTGGGTCGGTTTGTTAATCAAGGTGGTTTACTTGAAGGGCTTAAACAGTTAGCAACTGACTTTGCCCTGGGACATTTTCAGCTCGATTCTGCTGAGAAAGTTGCTGAAAGTTTTTGCAATGTTATTTATTCACAGAAGGGAAACACAGTTGTGATAAATGTGAAGGGCAGAGTCCATTGTAACACTAACAACACTGCAAAAGAGCTTTTTGTTAACTATGGTCTGCATAATTACTGGATGAATTATATATCAGGGAAAGACAGTGCTTCAATGGATCTGGAGAGTAGAGACGAATTGTCTCAGCTTGTGAGATTCATTGTTGCCACTAATAAACGTAGTGGTCATTTGGAGCTTAAACACGCTTATAGTGATGCTCAGGTAGAACAACTTGTTCATATGTGTCCAAGTGTCTGCCCTGTGCAATGTACATGAATTCACTCCCAGACCAATTCATACTGGTCATATGCTTATAGAAGCACGGTATTGTGCATACCTGTTTCACGCTTTCAATTTGTTTCCAAACAGGAAACATGATCCCTGTCCCATCTGGTGACAGTGGATTATCTCCCAGACCAATTCATACTGGTCATATGCTTATAGAAGCACGGTATTGTGCATACCTGTTTCACGCTTTCAATTTGTTTCCAAACAGGAAACATGATCCCTGTCCCATCTGGTGACAGTGGATTATCGCTTTTTTGGCCTAGCGTAAGGGACGCCTCCTCGTGGTCTAGGCTGGTAACTTCTACTTGTAATGTAGAAGGCTAAAGGTCCCTTGAAGATTTCTGAAAGAAATATAGTCAAAAACAGTTAGTTAATCTACATGTAGACTTGAAAATTATGTTCACTCTACTTACATACAATTGTAGACACACAGATGTCACAGCAAGGTTGTACGTCAGAGCTGAAGGACTGTGTGGAGCTCAGATGAAGAAAGAGTTTATCAAGTGTCATATGATCCAGGCTGTTAACAATTATTATAACTTTATTTTTTGTTCTACACAAAACAACAATTGTACTTACATACATGTATCGATAAGGTATGCATCATAATTAATGGAGTAATGTAATTAAGAAATGTTATTTTAATTTTGTACTTCACTTAGTCATTTAAATGTTTGTAAGCTAATCATAATTATGGATTGTATCTTGTTTGTAAAGAAACTATTTTTGAGTGATAAACATCTAGTATAGTGACATATCCAATAAATGTTTTAACCAATTCTACATTTAAGTGGGAATTATGAGATGATAACATATCAAATAATCAATCAAGCTACATAGGCATGTTTAATGGGTTTAGATGTGAATGTCTGAACACACTCTGAGTGAGCAAATGCTATTAACAACCTTTTACATATGTTGAGTGTAATATTACATTAAAACAGGAAGAAATGGGTGTAACTAAAAATCCATCCGCTGTAGCTAAAACGAATCTGAACACAACAACTCAATTAACAATACTGAAAGTTGTGTTGGCTCTGTAGTTTTCTATCTGTTGCAATGTTAATCAGTCTGTTGTACAAAATGTTTAATTTTGTCTGTAGGCGTTCACGTGAGCTCCACCCTAACTTACATGTAAATACATGCCTTCCATCAATGCCACAATACAAAACTATTACCCACAAAAATAGATAGAAAAAAATAGCTAGAATGGTTAGTAGAGCTATTTGGAGGCGGCTTCCTGTATCAAAACCCCAATGATTGCAGCAAAAACCCATAAGGACATATGTCCCTTGATTTTTCCATGTTTACATTGCCATTTTTGATCACTGGGGTGCCAGCTTGATGTTTGTGGAATACATATATGCAATGCATTCTACCATTTATCTATTTTTGAAATTAAAGAAAGAGACATATTTCAGGGACATAGATTCTATATAGATGTTACAATACACATATAGGGCAAGGGCAGCCACTCCCCTCTTTCAGACAGTTTTGGCGGGCTGATGGATATTGGAATTGCCTTGTTTAAACCCTCTGATCTCCTATCTGGAAGATCTTTCAGGGTTAATGTAACCAGTTTAACTGGTTGTAACCAACCTCACCTGAGGTTGTAAAGGCAATACAGACAACGGCAGGTCTCTTACACTCACTGGTCTTGACTGACCTTACAGAGTGAAAGCAATCTCTTGATGAGATTGTAGAGACAATTGTGGTATTGTCCCTTTATGCTCTTTGATATTTGTCATTCAGAGCAACAGCAACCATTTTAGGTTGTAAGGGACATTGTTATGGTGGTGCAGGTCAGCCATTTTGAAGTTCTTGGTATTTACAACCACCAGTGTAATAGTAGATATGTCAAGGATTGGAGTTCATCTTGGTAAGTTTTGAATAAAGTGAGGGGGATGTACTGTATGTTGTGAGAACATTTGATTGTAATCTACGTAATTGCCTTGTTTAAACCCTCTGATCTCAAGATCTTTCAGGGTTAATGTAACCAGTTTAACTGGTTGTAACATACCTCATCTGAGGTTGTAAAGGCAATACAGAGCACAGCAGGTCTCTTACACTCACTGGTCTTGATTGACCTTACAGAGTGAAAGCAATCTCTTGATGAGAATTGTAGAGGCATTGTTCCTTTATGCTCTTTGATATTTGTCATTCAG
>OX345652.1:4925873-5111720 GCA_947044365.1 Petrosia ficiformis | reverse complement strand
GAATATTAAAATGCTCATGGTTCTAACAGATAATGTTATTGATCAAAACCACTTTGGAAACATATTAAGGACATCATTATCTAACTCTAGGAACAGTTTCGGACAAATCTGAAACGAGTAATTTTCAATACAAAGACTATAGTTCAGAGTAAAAATTCAAATTTTGATAGAATATTACAACGCTCACGGTTCTCACCCACAATATTATTGATCAAAACTACTTTGGAAACATATTAAGGACATCATTATCTAACTCTAGGAACAGTTTCGGCTCAATCTGAAAGGATCGATTTTGTAATGAAAAATCAGTACAAAGGCTATAGTTCAGGGTAAAAATTCAAATTTTGATAGAATATTAAAATGCTCACGGTTCTAACAGATAATATTATTGATCAAAACCACTTTGGGAACATATTAAGGACATCATTATCTAAATCTAGGAACAGTTTCGCACAAATCTGAAACGAGTGATTTTTGATGAAAAAATCAATACAAAGACTATAGTTCAGGGTAAAAATTCAAATTTTGATAGAATATTAAAATGCTCACGGTTCTAACAGATAATGTTATTGATCAAAACCACTTTGGAAACATATTAAGGACATCATTATCTAACTCTAGGAACAGTTTCGGCTCAATCTGAAAGGATCGATTTTGCAATGAAAAATCAGTACAAAGGCTATAGTTCAGGGTAAAAATTCAAATTTTGATAGAATATTAAAATGCTCACGGTTCTAACAGATAATGTCATTGATCAAAACCACTTTGGAAACATATTAAGGACATCATTATCTAACTCTAGGAACAGTTTCGGCTCAATCTGAAAGCATCGATTTTGCAATGAAAAATCAGTACAAAGGCTATAGTTCAGGGTAAAAATTCAAATTTTGATAGAATATTAAAATGCTCACAGTTCTAACAGATAATATTATTGATCAAAACCACTTTGGGAACATATTAAGGACATCATTATCTAACTCTTGGAACAGTTTCGGCTCTATCTGAAAGGATCGATTTTGCAATGAAAAATCAGTACAAAGGCTATAGTTCAGGGTAAAAATTCAAATTTTGATAGAATATTAAAATGCTCATGGTTCTAACAGATAATGTTATTGATCAAAACCACTTTGGAAACATATTAAGGACATCATTATCTAACTCTAGGAACAGTTTCGGACAAATCTGAAACGAGTAATTTTCAATACAAAGACTATAGTTCAGAGTAAAAATTCAAATTTTGATAGAATATTACAACGCTCACGGTTCTCACCCACAATATTATTGATCAAAACTACTTTGGAAACATATTAAGGACATCATTATCTAACTCTAGGAACAGTTTCGGCTCAATCTGAAAGGATCGATTTTGTAATGAAAAATCAGTACAAAGGCTATAGTTCAGGGTAAAAATTCAAATTTTGATAGAATATTAAAATGCTCACGGTTCTAACAGATAATATTATTGATCAAAACCACTTTGGGAACATATTAAGGACATCATTATCTAAATCTAGGAACAGTTTCGCACAAATCTGAAACGAGTGATTTTTGATGAAAAAATCAATACAAAGACTATAGTTCAGGGTAAAAATTCAAATTTTGATAGAATATTAAAATGCTCACGGTTCTAACAGATAATGTTATTGATCAAAACCACTTTGGAAACATATTAAGGACATCATTATCTAACTCTAGGAACAGTTTCGGCTCAATCTGAAAGGATCGATTTTGCAATGAAAAATCAGTACAAAGGCTATAGTTCAGGGTAAAAATTCAAATTTTGATAGAATATTAAAATGCTCACGGTTCTAACAGATAATGTTATTGATCAAAACCACTTTGCAAACATATTAAGGACATCATTATCTAACTCTAGGAACAGTTTCGGCTCAATCTGAAAGGATCGATTTTGTAATGAAAAATCAGTACAAAGGCTATAGTTCAGGGTAAAAATTCAAATTTTGATAGAATATTAAAATGCTCACGGTTCTAACAGATAATATTATTGATCAAAACCACTTTGGGAACATATTAAGGACATCATTATCTAAATCTAGGAACAGTTTCGCACAAATCTGAAACGAGTGATTTTTGATGAAAAAATTAATACAAAGACTATAGTTCAGGGTAAAAATTCAAATTTTGATAGAATATTAAAATGCTCACGGTTCTAACAGATAATGTTATTGATCAAAACCACTTTGGAAACATATTAAGGACATCATTATCTAACTCTAGGAACAGTTTCGGGTCAATCTGAAAGGATCGATTTTGCAATGAAAAATCAGTACAAAGGCTATAGTTCAGGGTAAAAATTCAAATTTTGATAGAATATTAAAATGCTCACAGTTCTAACAGATAATATTATTGATCAAAACCACTTTGGGAACATATTAAGGACATCATTATCTAACTCTTGGAACAGTTTCGGCTCTATCTGAAAGGATCGATTTTGCAATGAAAAATCAGTACAAAGGCTATAGTTCAGGGTAAAAATTCAAATTTTGATAGAATATTAAAATGCTCATGGTTCTAACAGATAATGTTATTGATCAAAACCACTTTGGAAACATATTAAGGACATCATTATCTAACTCTAGGAACAGTTTCGGACAAATCTGAAACGAGTAATTTTCAATACAAAGACTATAGTTCAGAGTAAAAATTCAAATTTTGATAGAATATTACAACGCTCACGGTTCTCACCCACAATATTATTGATCAAAACTACTTTGGAAACATATTAAGGACATCATTATCTAACTCTAGGAACAGTTTCGGCTCAATCTGAAAGGATCGATTTTGCAATGAAAAATCAGTACAAAGGCTATAGTTCAGGGTAAAAATTCAATTTTTGATAGAATATTAAAATCCTCACCGTTCTAACAGATAATATTATTGATCAAAACCACTTTGGGAACATATTAAGGACACCATTATCTAACTCTAGGAACAGTTTCGGCGCAATCTGAAAGCATCGATTTTGCAATGAAAAATCAGTACAAAGGCTATAGTTCAGGGTAAAAATTCAAATTTTGATAGAATATTAAAATGCTCACAGTTCTAACAGATAATGTTATTGATCAAAACCACTTTGGAAACATATTAAGGACATCATTATCTAACTTTAGTAATAGTTTCGGATCAATCTGAAAGGATCGATTTTGCAATGAAAAATCAGTACAAAGGCTATTATAGTTCAGGGTAAAAATTCAAATTTTGATAGAATATTAAAATGCTCATGGTTCTAACAGATAATGTTATTGATCAAAACCACTTTGGAAACATATTAAGGACATCATTATCTAACTCTAGGAACAGTTTCGGCTCAATCTGAAAGGATCGATTTTGCAATGAAAAATCAGTACAAAGGCTATGGTTCAGGGTAAAAATTCAAATTTTGATAGAATATTAAAATGCTCACGGTTCTAACAGATAATGTTATTGATCAAAACCACTTTGGAAACATATTAAGGACATCATTATCTAACTTTAGGAATAGTTTCTGATCAATCTGAAAGGATCGATTTTGCAATGAAAAATCAGTACAAAGGCTATAGTTCAGGGTAAAAATTCAAATTTTGATAGAATATTAAAATCCTCACCGTTCTAACAGATAATATTATTGATCAAAACCACTTTGGGAACATATTAAGGACACCATTATCTAACTCTAGGAACAGTTTCGGCGCAATCTGAAAGCATCGATTTTGCAATGAAAAATCAGTACAAAGGCTTATAGTTCAGGGTAAAAATTCAAATTTTGATAGAATATTAAAATGCTCACAGTTCTAACAGATAATGTTATTGATCAAAACCACTTTGGAAACATATTAAGGACATCATTATCTAACTTTAGGAATAGTTTTGGATCAATCTGAAAGGATCGATTTTGCAATGAAAAATCAGTACAAAGGCTATAGTTCAGGGTAAAAATTCAAATTTTGATAGAATATTAAAATCCTCACCGTTCTAACAGATAATATTATTGATCAAAACCACTTTGGGAACATATTAAGGACACCATTATCTAACTCTAGGAACAGTTTCGGCGCAATCTGAAAGCATCGATTTTGCAATGAAAAATCAGTACAAAGGCTTATAGTTCAGGGTAAAAATTCAAATTTTGATAGAATATTAAAATGCTCATGGTTCTAACAGATAATGTTATTGATCAAAACCACTTTGGGAACATATTAAGGACATCATTATCTAACTCTTGGAACAGTTTCGGCTCTATCTGAAAGGATCGATTTTGCAATGAAAAATCAGTACAAAGGCTATAGTTCAGGGTAAAAATTCAAATTTTGATAGAATATTACAACGCTCACGGTTCTCACCCACAATATTATTGATCAAAACTACTTTGGAAACATATTAAGGACATCATTATCTAACTCTAGGATCAGTTTCACACAAATCTGAAACGAGTGATTTTTGATGAAAAAATCAATACAAAGGCTATAGTTCAGGGTAAAAATTCAAATTTTGATAGAAAATTACAACGCTTACGGTTCTCACCCACAATATTATTGATCAAAACTACTTTGGAAACATATTAAGGACATCATTATCTAACTTTAGTAATAGTTTCGGATCAATCTGAAAGGATCGATTTTGCAATGAAAAATCAGTACAAAGGCTATAGTTCAGGGTAAAAATTCAAATTTTGATAGAATATTAAAATGCTCATGGTTCTAACAGATAATGTTATTGATCAAAACCACTTTGGAAACATATTAAGGACATCATTATCTAACTCTAGGAACAGTTTCGGCTCAATCTGAAAGGATCGATTTTGCAATGAAAAATCAGTACAAAGGCTATGGTTCAGGGTAAAAATTCAAATTTTGATAGAATATTAAAATGCTCACGGTTCTAACAGATAATGTTATTGATCAAAACCACTTTGGAAACATATTAAGGACATCATTATCTAACTTTAGGAATAGTTTCGGATCAATCTGAAAGGATCGATTTTGCAATGAAAAATCAGTACAAAGGCTATAGTTCAGGGTAAAAATTCAAATTTTGATAGAATATTAAAATCCTCACCGTTCTAACAGATAATATTATTGATCAAAACCACTTTGGGAACATATTAAGGACACCATTATCTAACTCTAGGAACAGTTTCGGCGCAATCTGAAAGCATCGATTTTGCAATGAAAAATCAGTACAAAGGCTTATAGTTCAGGGTAAAAATTCAAATTTTGATAGAATATTAAAATGCTCACAGTTCTAACAGATAATGTTATTGATCAAAACCACTTTGGAAACATATTAAGGACATCATTATCTAACTTTAGGAATAGTTTTGGATCAATCTGAAAGGATCGATTTTGCAATGAAAAATCAGTACAAAGGCTATAGTTCAGGGTAAAAATTCAAATTTTGATAGAATATTAAAATCCTCACCGTTCTAACAGATAATATTATTGATCAAAACCACTTTGGGAACATATTAAGGACACCATTATCTAACTCTAGGAACAGTTTCGGCGCAATCTGAAAGCATCGATTTTGCAATGAAAAATCAGTACAAAGGCTTATAGTTCAGGGTAAAAATTCAAATTTTGATAGAATATTAAAATGCTCATGGTTCTAACAGATAATGTTATTGATCAAAACCACTTTGGGAACATATTAAGGACATCATTATCTAACTCTTGGAACAGTTTCGGCTCTATCTGAAAGGATCGATTTTGCAATGAAAAATCAGTACAAAGGCTATAGTTCAGGGTAAAAATTCAAATTTTGATAGAATATTACAACGCTCACGGTTCTCACCCACAATATTATTGATCAAAACTACTTTGGAAACATATTAAGGACATCATTATCTAACTCTAGGATCAGTTTCACACAAATCTGAAACGAGTGATTTTTGATGAAAAAATCAATACAAAGGCTATAGTTCAGGGTAAAAATTCAAATTTTGATAGAAAATTACAACGCTTACGGTTCTCACCCACAATATTATTGATCAAAACTACTTTGGAAACATATTAAGGACATCATTATCTAACTCTAGGAACAGTTTCGGCTCAATCTGAAAGGATCGATTTTGCAATGAAAAATCAGTACAAAGGCTATAGTTCAGGGTAAAAATTCAAATTTTGATAGAATATTAAAATGCTCATGGTTCTAACAGATAACATTATTCATCAAAACCACTTTGGAAACATATTAAGGACATCATTATCTAACTCTAGGAACAGTTTCGGACAAATCTGAAACGAGTGATTTTCAATACAAAGGCTATAGTTTAGAGTAAAAATTCAAATTTTGATAGAATATTAAAATGCTCACAGTTCAAAGTGAATTTCAAGAGAGTAGTAAAATGCTGATGGTCCCTACAAACAACATTTTTAATCCAAAATACTTTAGAATCATAACAAGTACTAGTAACTGTAAGGTCTAGATTAGTACACCAATTCAGCATTTCTATGCCACGATGTATCAATGAAGAATAACATAAAATACAGTTGCACGAAAATAATTTATATCATTAAATTACTGTCCTGCAATCTGCCATCACAACAGCTCATTGTGTCTGAAATTCAAATTCTTGATTATTATTATTCACTTTAGTTAAATCCATATTTCCATATCTCCCATCCACTATATCAGTTAAAATTGGGCTAAACATGGCCACATCAGATCATGGAAGTCAATAATCACAGGTTTCTTGGACTCTAACACTTTAGTTTGAAAATCTTCTTCATTGTTGATATTAAATACTTCATTGAAATACTGAGAAATTGAAATGGATCTCCATTGAACAAGTTTCTGTTTAGCGTTTTCCTACAAACTCTCCAAGTCAGTGCCATATTTGCTGCTTAAAAATTATTAATCTCAATACAAAAATCTGTTACATTGTCCTAAAAATTATTGTTATAAGAATTTCCAAACACAAAGTATAAAAATGAATTAAACTACAGTACAGTTGTATTAAGAAAATACATTTCTAAATTACTGTCCATCAACAGCTCATGGTGTCTGAAATTCAATACAAGAATATAAGATAAATATTTAGAAATATATATGTATTTCAAAGAGATTTAACTGTACAGTAATACATTATTATACATTGTAGATTAAGAATTTACTCACCTCTTGAAAGTAGTAACCATTTGTAGTCTTCTCTTTTGGTAGCTCAGCATATGAAAAAAGATAATAATAATTATTCAATATTGGTATTTACTGTAGATTAAATTACAGGTATATTGGGTTAAATCTACTCTGAAAATATATTCCTAAATTACTGTCCTATAATCTGCCGTTAACAGCTCATAGTGTCTGAAATTCAATACAAAAAATAAGATAGTATTTAGAAATATACATTCCAAAGAGATTTAACTGTACAGTAATACATTACTATACATTGTAGATTAGGAATTTACTCACCTCTTGAAAGTAGTTATCTTTTTGCTTTCAGTAGCTCAGCATATAAAAAGATAATATATATTAAAATAATTATTCAATATTGATATTTACTGTAGATTAAATTACAGGTATATTGGGTTAAATCTACTCTGAAAATATATTCCTAAATTACTGTCCTATAATCTGCCGTTAACAGCTCATGGTGTCTGAAATTCAATACAAAAAATAAGATAGTATTTAGAAATATACATTCCAAAGAGATTTAACTGTACAGTAATACATTACTATACATTGTAGATTAGGAATTTACTCACCTCTTGAAAGTAGTTATCTTTTTGCTTTCAGTAGCTCAGCATATAAAAAGATAATATATATTACAATAATTATTCAATATTGATATTTACTGTAGATTAAATTACAGGTATATTGGGTTAAATCTACTCTGAAAATACATTCCTAAATTACTGTCCTATAATCTGCCGTTAACAGCTCATGGTGTCTGAAATTCAATACAAAGAATAAGATAGTATTTAGAAATATACATTCCGAAGAGATTTAACTGTATAGTAATACATTATTATACATTGTAGATTAGGAATTTACTCACCTGTTGAAATTAGTAACCATTTGTAGTCTTCTCTTTTGGCAGCTCGGCATATATAAAAAAAAAAGATAATATATATTATAATAATTATTCAATATTGGTATTTACTGTAGATTAAATTACAGGTATATTGGGTTAAATCTACTCTGAAAATATATTCCTAAATTACTGTCCTATAATCTGCCGTTAACAGCTCATGGTGTCTGAAATTCAATACAAAGAATAAGATAGTATTTAGAAATATATATTCCAAAGAGATTTAACTCTACAGTAATACATTATTATACATTGTAGATTAAGAATTTACTCACCTGTTGAAAGTAGTTAGCTTTTTGTACATTTCGCTTTCAGTAACTCAGCATATGAAAAAAGATAATATATATTACAATAATTAGTGAATATTGGTATTTACAGTGGATGAAATTACAGGTATATTGGGTTAAATCTACTCTGAAAATACATTCCTAAATTACTGTCCTATAATCTGCCGTTAACAGCTCATGGTGTCTGAAATTCAATACAAAGAATAAGATAGTATTTAGTAATATATATTCCAAAGAGATTTAACTGTACAGTAATACATTATTATACATTGTAGATTATGAATTTACTCACCTGTTGAGTATTTCTTGTTAACTCCTAAGAAAAATAAACATATTATTTAAATATCAGTAATTAAAAACACAAAACATTAAAAATATATCACTAAATTACTGTCCTATAATCTGCCATCAACAGCTAATAAATACTGAAGCTCAATACAAAAAATATAGAAATATAAATTAATAAATACTTTACCCAATAACAGTACTAGTATCTATAACAAGGTGTAGCAATACTAGATTAGTACAGCAATTCAACATTTCTTTGCCACGCTGTATGAATAACATAAAACTCACCTAAAACACTTTCTTTCAAGGTATTGGTCATCTTGTTCCTCTTCTCCATGTTTCCTTGTAACGTGTTGCTCTAAAGAAATAAATGAAAATAAATATCATAAATAATCTGATATATTCTATGACAATAAGAAGCAATTATCAGTTCCAGCAATCTGTAAACCTGGTATTTACTATTTAAAAGCTATAGGATTGCTCACAAATAGTATTTCAATTCCCACTTACCTCATCTCCATCTTGTCTTCATGTAAGTTCTGTTGTTGCTTGAGAAATTTAAATTATACGCATGCGCATAAAATTAATTAAAATTGCGTATAATAAGTTATTATTTTGATAATAGTACACAATGTACAAATCTAAGAACAATACATTTATAATAGCAAGTATTGAATAGTTGTTGTGTATAAAAGAAGCTATAACTATCTATTATTCTCAGTTAATAATAGATTCTTTCAACTGCTAAGCAGAACTCTGATATTTCCAAGGTGGTGGTGGGAATGGAGAAGGACCCTGTAATAATGTAATAGGAATTATGTTTCTGCAGCTAAATACTATAGAATACTTACAATTGCAGCCAATGGAGTACTAGGTTGTGACATCCATGATAATCTTCGTGACAAAGGTTTGAAGGTAGGTCTGCAGTTAATAAACAAATGCTTTAAATACCAGTGCTCTGATCACTGAACTATGATAATCAGTAATCGGCCTTAACAACATACACAGCATACAATATTATGTGTACTTACACACCTAACAGATGGTTGTGAATAATTTATAGTTCTTTGTGGACCAAGTGGTTGTATGAATGGAGTAGGAATGCTTGCTCCGGGAGGTGGTGGAAGGCAAGCAAGATTTGGTTCTTCATATCAAATAATAATGAAGTAATTGCATAATTACTAAAGTAGATACTTACTCGGTAAACTTGGTTTCTTAAATAATGGTATTGCTATAATCAATATAATATAAATTATTATCATTAATAATTATAATTAATTACCTTTTTCCTTCATTTCCTCAGTTTCCTGGTGACCATCAGGTTTAAAATCAACTCGAAATTTTGAGAAGTAATCTTTTTATCTTGCCATCTCCTCTTTCTCAAGTTCAAGTCTTTGTGATTATATTAAAATGAATCATGAGTGGATTTATTAACACATACCTTTTCTTTTCTTGTTCTAGTTTTGCTAACTTATCACGATATTCCTGTTCAGTTGCTGTTAATATTTTCTCATGTTCCTATCCATTAATAAAAAATTTGCAATGAAAAAATCAATACCAAGGCTATATAGTTCAGGTCAAATTTCGAGAGAATACTAAAATGCTCACGGTTCTAACAGATAATATTATTGATCAAAACCACATTGGAAACATAATAAGGACATCATTATCTAACTCTAGGAACAGTTTCAGCTCAATCTGAAATGACTGATTTTGCAATGAAAAATCAATACCAAGGCTATAATTTAGGGTAAAATTCGAATTTCGATAGAATACTAAAATGCTCATGGTTCTAACGGATAATATAATTGATCAAAACTACTTTGGAAACATATTAAGGACATCATCATCTAACTCTAGGAACAGTTTCAGCTCAATCTGAAATGACTGATTTTGCAATACCAAGGCTATAGTTCAGGGTAAAATTCGAATTTCGATAGAATACTAAAATGCTCATGGTTCTAACAGATAATATTATTGATCAAAACCACTTTGGAAACATATTAAGGACATCATTATCTAACTCTAGGAACAGTTTCAGCTCAATCTGAAACGACTGATTTTCCAATGAAAAAATCAATACCAAGGCTATAGTTCAGGGTAAAATTTGAATTTCAAGAGAATACTAAAATGCTCACGGTTCTAACAGATAATATTATTGATCAAAACCACATTGGAAACATAATAAAGACATCATTATCTAACTCTAGGAACAGTTTCGGACCAATCTGAAATGACTGATTTGCAATGAAAAAATCAATACCAAGGCTATAGTTCAGGGTAAAATTTGAATTTCAGGAGAATTATATTGGCTACAGAACCAAAGCCATGTAATGGTGTCTGACATATAATCTATTAGTCACAAGAATAGCAACTTACTGAATGCAGAGTAAGATGGTCGCATGTGAGGTTTGTGAAATTGAGGAACGATTACCAAAGAGAAGGAGAGAATTAAGATCTGCAAATGTATCTCATTTTTTTAATGCTACAGTAGTTACTTACCATCATAAAGCTACCAGCCTGTAATTTAGATGGATTATATTTTGAGACAAAAGCTTGTAACTCCCTTAATTGTGTCAAAACAATCTACAAAAACAACAGATCCATTTGTTAATAATAATAACTGTTATAAACACAAATAAAAAACTAGCTTATTTTCAGATTCTAATGTCTTCACTTTCTCATATTTGCAGCAGTAGATTTCGCAACACTTTTTTTCAAGCCCATCAGTATATTATTCCTTTCTTCTTTTTCGACTATCAGCTGCACTCTTCTTAGTCTTTATTTTATGTCGAACACATTTTGAATGTCCTTTTTCAGCCTATAGCATCAATAATTATGTATATATGTACATATAATCATATATACAAACATGTACACACTATTGTTAAAGGCATGTCAATTGGTAGATGAATACTTTCCACTGCTAATAGTTTCTGTTCCTCTTCAGTTATCATCACAGATCCAGTTCTAACAGATGATCAAAACCACTTTGGAAACACAATAAGGATGGATATCATTATCTAACTCTAGAAACAGTTTCGGCTCAATCTGAAAGACTGATTTTGCTATGAAAAAATCAATACCAATGCTACAGTTCAGGGTACATATTTGAATTTCAAGACAATACTAAAATGCTGACGGTTCTAACAGGTAATATAACCACTGTAGAATCATAATAAAGACATCATCATTTTTAATTGCATATCTATTAGTGATTAGTAACAAAATTAATGTTAACTATATAATTATAATATATAATTATATAATACACAGGATATAGTTATAGACTTGATTAATAATAGTTCAATTTCAACTGTCATGTCATTGTATTTTAATTATTTTTATGAAATATACTATACTTTTATGAACATGAATAGTACAAATGAATAGGTTGACAGATACACTTAACAACAAGAATTGTCCTCGTATATGACAAAGCAACACAATCTGTACATACTAGTTTGATCACAATATCCCCACAATACTTGAAGTAATGAACACAACAGTATGAATCTGTATACCACCATTAGAATACTTGATTTTAGAGGGCCAGTATATAGTAACATGCAACATCTGCTGGTGTCGCCCACTAACATAATATATATATATAGTTATATATATTCTATGTTTAATAATTCGAAAGTGCAAAGGATAATAATTAAAATTAAGTTAAGTTCTCTGTTAATTAACACTCATGAATGTGTTTCATGTTTTTCCAAGGGTAAGCAATATATAAGGGTCCGTACTATGTACTATACAATGTCACAACAGTTGTGATCAGTGAGGCTCATTATAATTGCAAGGTACTTGGAGCAGGAGTTACAGAGATGCAGTACATCAACAGTAACCATGAAGATATATCACTACTTTTAATAATGCATTCAAATTATTGCTATAATAATAATCTTAGGTATTTTCAACATTATAATGTTTAATTGTCAGCTTTGTTAATCATCCTGTAGTAATGAACAAAATTATCACATGATAGAATGCATATTAATAACTGAACTAACCCATTCATCACTGTCTACTCCATCCATTTCATCTTGTGCTAGCTTCCCATCTTGATGGTCACTCATTTTTGTTATCATAGCACCAATTAGTTCTTCTTTCTTTTCTTGATCTGTTTTTTGTTGTGGATTATAGCTAGGAAACTTTCTTGTAGCAGTAATTATTTGTGGAGCTTCACTCACTGTGCAATGAAAACACAGAAATTGTTAAGTTTATTTATTCATATAACAACAAATGAAGCCCACATTACATTTTACATAGGTATTGATTTTATTCTTAGTTCAAATCACTCACATAACTTCATTCCTTTGGGTTGCATGCTAATTTTACTTTGCAGTGAGTCTTTTCCATTCATCCATTCTTCTGCAGTAAGACTTGATTTCCACCATTGCAGTGTTTCAGGATACAAGTCTTCCTGAAAATATTCTGACTACATGGAGAAACATGAAACAACATTAAAGAAAAAAATGCAATAAATTTACTTTAACTCGTGGGATCTTGAAGACCAATGGTTCAATGCTTGAAGCACACAATCGTACACCATATCCAACCTCAACACTTTTAACGTCACATAGAATTTTTGGGAGAAATACTAGACTCTGATGAGAAGTAGGACATGAAAATGAAGCTGTTCGATGGAGAAAAGGGTCCTCATTAGGATCAAATTCAACAGTTAAAATCACACTGTCTCCCTTTATTTTAGAAAAGACAATAAGATGATAACTATGATTATGAATATGATACTACCTTTCCTGTGAGATATATAACACGAATATCAGGATCATAATGTGGAATAAGAACTGTTGGTGTGGCATCGAATGAAAGAACACTCAGACAGACACTCAAATCATAACTTGAATATAAAGATATTTTACGGCAACTTCCTCTAAATGTTTACGATGAAGAAAGTGATGTAAAATTATAATTATTCAACACACTTGTCAAATCCAGATATTAATAAATACTTTTCATCTAACCAAACCAGACGAGCTCCTCTACTTCCACTGGGACCTATCCCCTCCTATGTTAGGACAGACATATCAACTGTAAATATTTGTATATTAACACATTTCACCTTTATTGCTTCAGTTGATATTCTGGGCTCATAAATCCGAATGATGTGATCACGTGATAAACATGCTAACATTTTACCATCACAACTCCAGGACATAGCAAGTACCTATATGTTAAACTATGAAATATTAGAATTAAGTGATTTACAAAATGTTTAACTTGTTCAGGTAAAGGTCCAAGTGATATATCCATTGATTTTGATCTCAAATTCCAAATACAAATTTTACAATCATAGCTGGCAGATGCCAAAATATCACTGGCTTGTGGATGAAATGCTAGTATGTTAACTTTCTCATAGTGCCCTGTTGTGAATCATATAAAAGTAAAAAACCACAAAAACAATCACCATATACCACAAAGAGAGAAGCTAGGTTCTTTCATAGTTCCTTTTAGACTGGAATCATCAGGAATATCCCAGATTGTAATACAAGCATCATCACATGCTATATCATGTGTTCAAACTATTCATGTCATATGATAATGTGTATACTAACCAACAGCAAGTCTTTTTGTGTTAAACGGATCAAAAACAAAATCCATTATTCCACTATTATTCTCCAGAACTGGTACGTCTCTCATGTCCACTCTTCCTGCACTTTTCAGCTATTCCAAACAAATTTATTATTACTACAATTAACAACATATGTCTCACTTGAAATATTCCTATAAGCCCACCTGCACTTGCAAGAGCAACTGCAACAATTTCTTTGTTTGCCTACAATTTGAATAAATACATGTATGTTATGATGTAGAGCAATAAACTGACTGAAAAGCCATTACTCTCTCCTGGTATAGAATTACTAAGTTTCGGTAACTTCTGAATGAACATACTATTGTGCAAGAGTTTTCCTTCAATATAACGGACTTTTGAAGAACGTACAATCTTTACAGGTTTCTTAGCAGGGAAAGAGGATGATTGTGAAGTTTCAATAACCTGAGATACTGAAAATGACAAAATACACTTCAAATTTGATTTCATAACAAACATTAGAATCAGGATGATCATCTGATGACATTGATATTGAAGAAGATTCTTTGTCCTTTACTTCACTGGTTTGAGGAACTGTTTTTTTCTGCATCACTTGTTTTTGTTGCAAAGGATCAAGACTAACTCTTTTTCTCTATAGTAATTTTATGTATCAAGTGAAAATGATCATGTTGTTGAACTTCCATACAGTTGCATTTCCACCTGCCAACCATTGATCCACTGTCATAGCACTCTCAGATGCAGCGGTATCAGGGTACAGATCAGAATGAAATTCACTATGGGACTACAAACACACAAATTCTTAATACCAATCATGAAGTATCATAAACCTTTCTTTGTACATGAAAGCCAACAGGAACTATTGCATTCTGTGTAAGAATTAATAAACGTGCAACTTCACAAGACATGACATCAACTGCTTGTTTAGGAATCATACACAATCCTTTTATTTGTGTACTACTACGATAACTGTTTGGACCTACACATTATGTGTTGATAACTAGTAATATAAAATAATATTGGTTTACCAATTGAAAGATATGGATCTTTGTCTTGTAGTTCAAAGAAATTAATAGATGTTTCTCCCTACTCAACATCAACTGATTCATATACAAAAGCAATAAATAAACTTTACCTTAATACAAACATATAGCATGCAAGTGTCTTCATCATAAAACATTAACGGTAAACTACACAATTAAAGTAAACACTGTGATATATCTGAGATGCTATTACATACCCTGATGCATTGCCAAGTGATTGCTTTGTAATTGGTTTTGATAAATTACATAAGTCCCAAAGAGCAATTTCAGCATCTCTAGACTGAATTATGTGTAATGCCAGGAGAGGCAGCAGAGTTAAACAATGACTCACAGTGTTATATCCTGCTGACACAAAATGATTTCCATTACCAAGCCAGGTTACATATGAATCTTTTAGATGAGTATGACACATACTTTCCTATTATAACTTGAGAATCAATAAAATAACTAAATTATATATTTCACTAACTCCTATCATACAGTTAGACCTTGGGTCATGTATAATCACTTTTTTTTCCTTGTTGGTCTGCAACACAATATCACATGCACAATCTCACAAAGTTATATACAGTACCTTTGAAATAGTGGCTACAAGTGAACCAATACCATTCCAACAAAAAGCTTGTATTTTTTCTGAACTACAACATTCTATATACATAAATCTAAAATAAATAGGTGTTAATTAAAAAGATATACCAAATTTTTCTTGTTGATGCTGCACATCCCAAATACGGACAGCATTTTCTGTAGTAAAAGCTAACACCTATATATAAATATATTCAAGAATTAGTCATGTACTATTAGTTAAAACATTTAACAATCACTGACGTTGTTGGCTTGTGGATGGAAATGTATCTCGTTTACACTTCCCTTATAATTTAAAAAAAAAGGAATTGGAAGTATAATTATATAATAATTGAAGACTTACTTCAAATGGACCAAAATTAAGTACACATGAGTGATCTGTCATCTGCCAGAGTTTTACCTGTAAACATTATCAGGAATGATCAAGTGTTAGCATATATTATGTACATATATACACACTATTCCATCTTCTGCTCCACTAGCAAGCAGGTCATCATCAAATGGCGAGAATTCAAAATCTGTAATGGATCCTGTAACAAAATTTAATATACATAACAATGTAAAAAGTGTTCGTCTAAATACATAGTATAATCATAATAAATCACAATACCAGAGTGTCCAGCTACAAGGGGAAATGAAGTATTCCTTCCATAACTATTCAATGGTAACACTGCTACACAACCACTACCTGATTCATATAAATTATTATTTCAACATAAATATTAGACAATTTACATTTTGAATCATGGATGAAGGCAATATGACGACAACTGGCTTTGATGTGGGTGGAATTATTAGACTTGAGGTTTGAGCCAACATTTAAATCATGAATCCAGTACTAAAGAACAAATAACTGTGATTGTATTACATGTAGAATGTTAATAATCTGTGATTACCTCCTTTTTGAACACATTAGCAAATGAGTTTTTATACTTGGACACCTTAAACCGACTCATCTTTCCCTGGTATCCGGATCTATCTCAAAAGGTGACTGGGAGGGGCTCTTAGTTATTGATAAATTCCGAGAATGGCGACAGCAGCTTTACCTGTGACTGCTACCGTTGACGAAGAGAGCTTTACTATGATAGATGTGAAGTTTGCTGATGGACACTGTAGAACACTACAGGTACTCAAAAATATTATTATTATTTGCTAACGTTAGTTAGAATTTCTTTTTTACAGCTCCCAATCAATGCTACAGTCATGGATGCATTAGTTTCAATTGTTGCTAGTTTAGGTATAATTATATATATATATATAAATTATAATTATATATATTTAATTATAACCATTATACTAATTATTGTAATAATTATATTAATACCAGGTCTTGGTCATTCATCCAGTCAAAACTTTCTTTTGGAATGGGGTTTAGCCATTGCTCAGCACAACAAATGGATAGACTGTGAGAAACATCGTCATATTAATTAATAGACATTATTCTGCTTCAATGTACAGTACAATGGATGGATACATCTATGTTGCTCTCAGTGATTGTTGAACGAAATGACACTCGCTCTTTATTGTTTGGTAAAAAGATATTTACCAGAGATGATGAATTCAATATTTTGACTTGTGTACCTTTTCTGCGTCAGATATTGTATCATCAGGTTAATATTGATAATGTTTAGTAATAAATACTGTTCATTTCTTAGCACACATTAGCTTCTTCAGATGTATTGTTCTGGTATGTTATACTGTGTGGCTCATAAATCTACTAAATTGAGTGCACTAGCAGCATTTATTCATGTTGCTAACACGGATTATTTAACTTCGTGAGTGAATAATATGTTGTTTAAATACTATAAATGGTATTATGAAACAACCCATATGGAATGTTGTGTTTATTTGATACTCCTGTTATATTACATACAGGGGAAATGAATGGCTTAAATGTTATGTACCACCAAGATTTTTACATATGCCTGGAATATTACAGCAAGTAGGACAGGTATGTGACTATGTTAGGACTATAGGCATCATTAATCAGACATAAATTTAATTAGATTATTGTTCATAATTGGAAAAGTATTTAACATGATATATATTATATCTCTCCCACACAAAACTAATGTATAGTTAAATTAATTTCTATTTCACATAGCATATGCAAAGCATAGGTCAGAGATCAATATCAGTAGTTCAGACTGCTTTCATCAAAGGTCTTATGCGACTAGAAACATTTGGTTTTTTGCTATACACTGCCATAGTGAGTTTACTAATGTCTATGTATACACAAACTACTACTCACTTATTGTTGTCCTTATTTAGATTGATAGTGGTAGTGGTATAATAGGAGTAAACAACAAAGATATAGTATGGATGGATGAAAATACATTTGAGGTATATATAATCAGTTGTAATAAGTGTGATATTAAGAATTGTGTTTCTAGCCTATTATTAGATGGTCATTAAGTGAATTGGTTGAATATTTCATAACAGGATTAGATTGTCTCACATTGAAATTTAACTCTGAACAAACTATAGTTATACACACAACATCTATACAACAAATATGTCAACAAGTCACTCAATCAACTGGGTTAAAACCACATCAGGAAAGCTTTGAGAGTTATACATTACAGACAGGAGAACAAGAACTGGATTCTCATGATGACATTGAGGTTATTTCTGTAGAAACACATTTCAATCGACACAAAAGAAAAGGAGTTATACATGTCAGTGAACAACCTGATTCAGATGAAGATGGAATGACTGAAGAAATAGTTCATAAAAGAACAAAAGAGAGTTTATCACCAATTGCTCGAAATGGAGAAAGTAGAAAAGCTTTTCGACATCATAAGGTCCAAAAAAGAAGAAATCTACAGATTGCTAACAATCATTCCAACAAGACAAGAACAAGATTATTAGTTAATAAGGACATAGTTCACGTAATGGATAGTGTAGAGGAACTCAGTGAACTAATGGAAACAGATTTTAAAACAGAAACAGAATGGACTCAAGATGATGATAACCCAATGTATGATTCTATAGCTAGTTCAAGAGTTGATACTACTTTAAGAAAGACCAGAGTAACTTTCTCATCATTATCTCAGACTCTTAAATGGAATAGACAAAGTATGAAGAGAAAGATCAGTGTTAATGATGATCATGATGGAGTATGTGGTGGACATCATCAAGTAACAGATGCTGAAACAACTAGTCATATAGTTAATCAGTCTTCATCTCCTCCTCCTCCTCCTCTTCCTGCTAAGCCAGCTCACTTAACAAGCTCTGAGATTACAAGTGAAGCATCAAAAAATGTTGAACAAATGGATGATATTGATGGAGTGGAATGCAGACAAAGACTTGGTACATATGAACTTGAAACAACTCATCCTACTGATAACAAGTCAAGAATGGTATTACCAGGAGAAGTAATAAAGGTCAGTATTTTTAGATATCTGCTAAATTCTATGAATAAGACTGAAAGAGGAAAGAGAAAAAATGCTGGTAATCACTGGATATTGAACCCAGGGCCACTTTCCTCTTTCAGTGTTATTCATAGAATTTAGTGTATATTTTCAATGTGAGGTGAGATCAGCAAACCATATAACTCAAATGTATTAATTTTTTTTTTCAGGATTATGCTACTCTGAGAAGAGAGTTCAGAATGTTTCTGGTAATGTTACCAAATGGAATAATGCATTGGGAACTGGTCAGTTAAAACGATATTGTAACGATAATATTATAATTGTTTTTGTTACAGGCAAGTCTCCATCAACCTATACAAAAACTAATATCTCGTCTGTGTGTTCTGATACATGTTGAAGATTCTAGCAAATATGAATTATTTGTTGAAGGATCTGTTTTGTCACATCTAAAAGAGAAAGGACAACATTTCAATGAGGTGAACTAAGTGATGTCATATTATGTCATAATACATTACACCTGTATTCAGACTTCAGAGGATATGCAGACATCTTCATCACGTGACTATACACCTTCTCCTCCCCAAGGAAATAAAATAATGAATGCAATTGACTTCATTAATGCACCAAAACACCATATCATTCTTCCTAGTTAGTAACACGTAATGATGTACAAAAAGTATTAATTATAATGTCTATAACATAGATCAGGGACAGGAATCACTCCTTTTAGACTCAATCCTAAACTTCAAAGAACATGGTATTACTACCAGCAGAATCTTGTCTCTAAGGTAATGCTACACCCTGAATACCACACAAACAGTTATTACATCTCCCACATACAGACCTAAATTAGGTTATTCAGAGACACTTAATACAACACCAATACGTGTACCCATGTGGGTCAAATTTCATCAATGTTGGCTGGCTATTGTTCATGGTAATCAACCTTGTACATTGCAAGATGCTATTAGTGTGAGCAATACTTTAATTTATTATAATCACAAGTAAATTATATTAATTAGTTAGCAGCAATTCTGTACCAGTGTTATGTTTTGGACAGAACTGAAGTTAATTCTGTAATTAGTTTTTGCAAGTAAGTTTAATTTAAATAATGAGTAAGCAGTCTAATGTTTGTATGTAGTGTTACAGATTTCCTTCCCTCGGAATATCTTACTGTGAAAGGAATTGAGGAGAAAATATTAAGAGAAAGAGAATCTTTTTTAATGTATACACGTTCACAACTTGAACAAATATACATCGAGGGCGTGTGTATGTTACCATTATACAACACTGCATTCTTTCCTTGCAAGGTTTATTTATCTAATTAAATTCTACTATATCATATCTCCTTATTATATATGATTCAGGAACCGAGAAGGCAGTTTCTTACTACCTCCAAAATGCATCCTATTCTAATAGGAATCAACAAAGACAGTGTTATGAGAGTGGACTGTAAATCAAAACAGGTGATTTCATACTAATTATTATACTTATATGGTCATGTTGGCTGGCTAATAGATACTAGATGTATGGAGCTATGAAGTGTTAAGAAATTGGGGATTTGCTAATCAAAGCTTTATGCTAGTGAGTGTTCTTGTCATGAATATAATTATATATATTTAATCTATGATGAATAGGCATTTCAAAGCAGTACATATCCAGTGAAGTGTAACCAATCAAAATGGGTTGCTGGTCTAATTAGTTTTCATGTTCAATCTATAATGAGATCAAAAGTAATTCTAATCAATATTTTATAGTTATTAATAATTATTATTTTATTATAAGGGTATGATAAAAGATGAGAGAAGATCATTATCATCAAATGAGTCACTTGTAAATAATTCTCATTCATACTTTCTTCTCGATAAACAGCAATCTTCTGAAACTCAAATAACTGAACAAGAGTCATCTCCTCTCACAAGAGAGAGTCATTATTTCATGTTGGAAAAAGGTGGGTCATATGGCAGTCATGTGACTCTTAATTTATATTATTTTATAGTTTATGATGACTTGTTGCAAGACCATACATTGCCAGAGGAAGGCCAAAGGAGATCACATGACTCTGTTTATGTTAATCCAAATCCTAACTGTTCTCTAATTAATCCTGACTTGGAGACTATAGCTCGTATGAGAAGACTTGGTATTATACCACACGTACAGAGAGAACATGAATATGATGAGGTAGCTATTGATGATGAACATATTGTATATGATGAAGTACCTCAGGAAGATTATGAATCACAAGATGAATATTGTGACTCTCCTCCGTTGACAGACTCATCATCTGATGATTACGAAGATGTAATATATAACAAAGATGTCACAAGTATTGAAAGACGACACAATTTAATATCTAGAAACAGACCTCTAAGACCAATTATATCTGGACATTATTATGACCTACCTCCAGATTGTTAAATACCTTTTATCACTTTCACATAATAAATTATTTTTAAACATTATTTTCTAAATGAATCAAAACAGATTTCAAGTTAAGAATTAAAAATGTATTTTTAAGGTCATTGTGAGTTTCAATAACATTTCTAATAGTTCCAATGAGAGTAGACTTGTTAGTGAAGAAACTATAACATCTGAATAAACAATGTATCATAACAATTAAAGAAAGATAAAAGAAACTCACTTTAATTTTGATAATCTGTGTAATATAATACTCAGTTTTTCAAGTAGTCTGATATCTTTAGCATTTTTTAATATTGATAGTATTAATGTCACTGACTGTTCAGTACACAACACTGGTATGAAATGACAGGCTAAAACTAATAATAATTATATGAGTAACCCATAGTAACCATAGTAACACATGTTGAAATACCTGATGATTCATCTGTAAGAGAAAGTACTATATTTAAGACACATCCACACACCAAATAATTTTCTGTTCTCAAGTGTGATAACAAGATGGACATACCGCCATACATGATAAAAAACTCCCGAGTCTTTATATAGTGAAATTGAATGTGATGTACTGCAATATATATAGTAGTTGTTACCATATCAATCTTTAAACTAGTATGAAGATTGTCAAATACTTGTACTAATATATCAACTAATAATAATAATAATAATGATGATGATGAGACAACGAGCATAATTATCTTACTTTGTTTTACTGTTTGTACAAGAATTAATAAAGACAATATCTTCAATTGTAGTTGTTCATTATTATGAATTATCTAATGAGTAATAACAATGAATAATAATAAGTATAAAAATGAACTTACTCTATTATTAATAACAATTTCACCAATTCTTCTGAGTGAAGTAGTCATCGCTGAATACTTAATTTGATATGATTATAAAACAAATAATTTAAAAATAAAACTCACTTGTTTGTGTGATGAAATAACTTGTATTACCATATGAGTGAATTCTAGCGTAACTAGTTGTAATGTGGTATCATTTGATTTGTGACTTTGGTCTATGATGTGAGGAAGTGAAGGCACAAACTTGTACGATATCATTTTCACTTCATCAGTTAACTTTTTCTCACAATAACAAGTTAAGAAGACATGTAATTTAGTAACCCAGTGCATCAGGGAAATAATAACATCAAAATTAGTACTATCACATGATGAGATCTAAAACAAAACTAAAAGTAATTCATTACAATATTTTTATTAATTTCACCTTTTTAATATGTTTTACTTGTTTCTTTTCTATATCAGATTCTTGAATCTTAATATTGTCTTTAGTCTTGTGATGATGATTTTCTACTAGCCTCTAGTAAAAATTTATAAAATCTCTTCCTAATGTTATACATAGTTAATACCTGATAATTATTAACTCTTCCTTGAAGACATTCTAATTGATTTTGTAACTCAAGGTTTCTTTGTGTAATACTTTCAACCTACAAAATTTAATGAATAATCTGTTTTATCAAGTACACTGAATAAAATCTTGTTACCTGTTTCCTTAAACTACAATTACTTTGTTTTAAACACTCAAATGAATCTTTAAGTCGTCTATTTTCTTTGTAATAATACTGTAACTCTGTATCATTCTTTTCTGAACAATGACTCAACTTTGACAGTAATGCTTTTTCTTTCTCTTTAATTTCCTTTTCTTTCTTTTGCTGCTGCATAAATCGATGTTCAATCATCTTTTTTAACTCTTTCATGGTTTCTATGCTATCAATCATCTGCTCTTCTCTGTCAAATAACTTCCTTTCCTTCATTACTAATGTATTGGACTGATTCTAATATATTATATATATATATATAATTATAATTGTGTTCTTTATAAACACAAACCTTTAAATGGTCATTGATAACGGATAATTCAAAAACCACATGATTAGCTTCTTCATGGAACTTACTCTATTGAAAAAAGTTTATTATGCAGACAAAAAATGTATACACACCTCATTATCACTTGATTCCGCCATTTAAAAAAAAATTAAAATTAGTTTTGGCGCTTACCTACTGCGCATGCGCAAACAGACTCGTGCATATATAAAGTCAAATTATTTTGATGGATTACAATATGTGATGGATATTTATCCCATGAATGCAAATGGTAATGAATAAAGCAGAAATAAAGCAAATTAATAGAACCAGAATTAGTAATTTAAATCCTAATTGTTTGGATACATCTTCAATATTCCAAATCACACCATTAATAAAATTCATTAACAAATTTGCACTGGCATGTTGTCTCTTCCATTTCTTCATCAGGAAAACAAGTGTTTCACAAACAGAACTATTATTTTGAACAATATCCAAAGCCATTAATCCTTTGTCATTTCTATGAAATGCAAAAAATTAATAAATAACAGAAAAGAACAAGTATTGGAATGAATGATATTACTTGATAAAAGGGTCCACTCCTTCATCAACTAGATATTCCAGTACAGGAACACTGAAACACCTATGCATCGGAGTGTTGTTATGCTTATCGCAAACATTAAATACAGCTCCTGATGACTTCATTAAATCAAGAAGATAAAGCTGACCCCTTCTTGCAGCAATATGAACTGGAAACTGTCCATTAATATCATC
Organism: Petrosia ficiformis; assembly: GCA_947044365.1. Lineage (NCBI taxonomy): Eukaryota > Metazoa > Porifera > Demospongiae > Haplosclerida > Petrosiidae > Petrosia > Petrosia ficiformis. The sequence goes on along the minus strand of OX345652.1, from coordinate 5,087,521 downwards.
AATGTTTGGATTTGCATCATTATTGAGCAACAGCATAAAGACATCAAAATTTGATTGCTTAATTGCTATCAACAGTGCTGTCTCTAATGTTGTGGTGCACTGGGAATTGATGTTACTATGGAAACCAGCAGATATCAATTGGGAAACATAACTGCTGTTCCCAATGTAACTTGCTACATGTAGTGCATTCATACCCCTGTGATTCACTTTGCTACTTAGCTCATCCGTTTTGCAGTATGAAAGCAGTTGCTTAAACATTTCTTCATTATTCTCTTCCATAGCTAAGAACAATGGAGGATCAGGAACTCCTTCTAAAGGATCCATATCCTATGTATTGGCCACGCCCAAATACATGTCCTGAGGTGTGGTTTTTATTTTATTACCACAGTAATGGCCGGTCAGGAAGATGGTGTGATAAGAAGGAACAGGCCTGGAACAAAATTCAAAGACTTTTATAATTGGCCTGATCAAGATTTCAACGATATGGATACAACATTAGCTGGTAGGATAATGTCAAACTACGTTATTTAATATGAATTAATTTCTTTTAGTACAGCAGTATATACAGCAGCTTATTAGAAAAGATCCTCATGACATTGAAGTTATTCTTGAACCACCTGTGGGTCAAGATGAAGCCTCGTGGAAGTATGAACATCTTCGTCAATTCTGTAATGAATTGAATTCTTTGGCAGTTCGTTTGATTGAAGATTGTGATCCCAAACTGTGTAAACAGATGACGGCAACAGAACAATGGATTTTCCTGTGTGCTGCACATCGTCAACCTAAAGAATGTTCAGCTGTAGATTATACTCTTCACACTCTTCATGGTGCCGCTTCTCTTCTCAATAGTAATAAACATTTTCCAAGCAGAGTTTCCATTAAAGAGAATTCAGTTCAAAAGTTGAGTTCTATTGCTCGAAGGATTTATCGTATATTTTCACATGCCTACTATCATCATCGAGTATTGTTTGATGAATTTGAAGAAAAGACGTGTCTTTGTAAAAGATTTACATGTTATGTCACTAAATATGATTTAATGACTGCAGATAATCTCATTGTACCAATTGGTATAAAAGAAGACAAAACAGAAAATGAAGATGATAATACTGAAAACTGAATATTTTATTATTACTATTAATATTAATTGTGATAGAGTGTTTCAGATGTTATATCTAGTGTCATCAACCTTGTTTCCTACCTCTGTGGTATTTAATAAACAAGATTTCATTTCAATTACCAGATGTTCAGAAACATTTGAAAAGAATGTGTAGTTAGCCTCATCCACCCTAATAATACAATAATCATGAGATTAGACTATATATAAATTATATAATTATATATATAATTATATATATACCTGTTTATTTAGATCGATACCTATGTCTTCAAATTTCTTAATGTTACTACCAAATGTCATAACACGAGCTTGCTATATATTACACACTGTATAATACATTGACACTAGTAATAATAAATACTAACAGATATTCTGGCCTCTCTCTGATTAGTTTCATGACGATCTGACTTGATCTATTTATAAAACTAAAAATTATTTCAATAAAATCATGAATTTACGTACTTGAGCAGAAATCCTTTTCTTTTCTTCTTGTATTCTCTTTTGATCCTCTCTTAGTTTCTTTAATCTTTCTTCTTTATTAGTATCCTGAAACAATATAATATTGAGTTAGTAAAAAAACTATAACACATCCACTAACTGTATCCTGAGAGTTTGTCACTACTGTTTGAGGTACTACTGGTACAGAAGATGGCAGAAACTGGCTAAAGAACAATTTCATTATACACACATTACAAATATCATTGCTAACCTTTTGCAGCTCTTCATAGAATCTAATACATTTTGTAAGTTTGAAGCATTATCTTCAATATACACCACAAATTCACCTGCTTCAACCCAACCTGTAAAACATCTAGTATATTATTAACACAAAAAATCATATACATTATTAACCGCTTAATAAAAGAAATTGTTGTGCCTCAGGATATTGCCATACTTTCTCATTGAATGTCTTGTTAGCCATTCTCACTCTCCGATATTGTTCCTCTAAAGGATGATCTATCACATTTCTTATAAGGAAAGAATATTTTGTAATACTACAAATTAATGCCAAATATCCTCAACTGAAATAACTTAAGAAGTGTGTCAATAGTTCCAATAACGTCAGAATTAGGCAAAGAAGAGCAAAGAGCTGACAGTTGTTCCTCTAGCTCCATGTTGGGTGTGGTATTTAGTGGGTGTGGTTATGGGTGTGGTTATATTGTATTCTAGACGCTTCCATAACTATACTGTAGTGAGTGTTCACTATTCTAATTCATTGTGGGTTGTGTAAAATGGCTGGAGTTAACAAGGAGTCATCAAGGTAAGATAATACTTTATTAAGAGTAATTGAACTGATAACAAATTTGTTTTTAACAGGGAACAAGTAGAAGATTTGATACATGCATACTTCCTTCAATTAACTAGTGGGTGTGGTAATAAAGCATGTAATAATCCACACTGTGCTACTGGAGGGAAGAATGGACCAATGGTGGCTAATGAGGCAGCTGCAAAGGCTATAGTACTCGCTCAACAAAACACAAAGAAACTATGTATTACATTATCAAATAAAGTGCACTCTGAGCCTCACAAGGGAGTAGTAAGGAGAAATAATTCAGGAAATGTTTCATCATTACCCAATGTGCCAAGAGACACAACTATATCTGGTAATAGTGGTGATGAACCAATGGAAGTTGAATCAACACAAATAAATCACACACTTACCACATCTCATACAAACACACTACATTCCAATTTAGTTACCATGGATACAAGCAAACTCCCAAAATCAGATGAGAGTAGTGTAAAATCCTCTTCATCAGGTGAGTATGAATTCATTATTATGATTTAGTTACATTGTACTATTGTTTTGTAAAGATATCAACGGTCTTACTGAACTTCAAGTGATGGAGTTGTTAACAAAAGCCAAATCAGAGGGAGGAAATTACAAGAACGTGATGACCAAACTATGGAATGTATTCAGTAATCCTCATCTCTTAAATGCAAGTTTTCTTCTCCCTGAAGAAAAATTAACTGAAGTCCATCGTAAGACTGGTATAACAGTAGATGTAGACAGCATACGACGTGTGTATTCCGCTTTATTTGAAGTTGAAGTAGATGCGATTACTAACACACTCACTAATGCCATAGATGCTTACCACTCTGCTGTGAAAAGAGAAGATTTCCTCTCTTCAAAACCCCTCAATCATGCTGTTATTATCTTTGAGAACCCAATGTTACACAGTCCAGAGTTTCTTGATCGTGCCTTTCCCAAGTTTCTTTCCTCCGTCATGTCTTTATCTTTTGATCACAAAGTTACCCTTGTTGAGTGGTATACCTCTTATTCTATTAAATACATTTCTCAATTTGTGTCTTCTCTCCAACAACTACTCACAATCTCTGTTCTCACAATAGACCCATTAGTTTCAAAAACAGCTCTTCAAACAGATTCTTCTATTGCATCAGCGACACACGTTATGATGATATTCTTCATTGCTAATCTTATTATTGCTAAACATCAAAATAAAATGAGATCACACAGTCAAAAGTTACTTAGTGCAGTGGCTGTACCTATTGCGGAACCACTACAGTTGCAAAAACTAAATGTATACGAAATGTTATTAATGAAATTTAACGTCCATCCAGCTGAGTTAATCGAATCACCTATACCACTGTCAGAATTTATTAATGAGTTTATCAATAAAGATGTCAACATGCTTGCTGACTACAGACGACAGGGTCAAAAGACAAGTCATGGAAATCATGCCTTTTGTTTTCTTGATCATCCGTACATGTTGACACCTGCCAATAAAGTAGAGAAACTCTACTTCGAAAATCAGTTGAGTATGATTAACGAACGACATCGTACATTGTTCCACTCTCTTCTCACTGGTGTTCTAGATGTGCCATTTTTACTTCTTAGAATTGACAGAAATGATTTAGTTAATGACACGCTCGCGCAGGTAATTACATTCATTACCTAATTCAATAATATAACATTATTTTCTCACTAGTTGGAAGTTATTTCCGAGCTGAATCCAGCAGATCTGAAAAAACAATTGAGAGTTGAGTTTAAGGGCGAGGAAGGTATTGATGAAGGTGGACTGCAGAAAGAGTTCTTTCAACTTTTAATAGAAAAACTGTTTGACCAAATGAATGGTATGCGAGTATAGCCTTTAATTTAATAATTATAATTATTATTATCCATAAAGGAATGTTCATACACGATGAAGAAAATCATTTTCATTGGTTTAATCCTGGCTCTCTTGAATCTGAGCAACAATATCATTTGATCGGTATTCTATTGGGTCTAGCAATTTATAACAATGTAATACTTGATGTTAGATTCCCAATAGTTGTGTATCATAAACTTATTGGATGTTTTACTACAACTGAAGACTTATCCTCATCACACCCTGTAAGAAAGAACGTGTGTGTCTGTCTATCAATATTTGATTTTTGTTTGTTTTGTAGTCAATAGCTCGTAGCTTGAAGTCTATGATGAATTTTCATGGGCCCCCAGAATCATTTGAGGAAACATACATGGCTTCTTTCTCTGTTACTTATAATAACATGTTTGCCCTTGAGACAGCCAATCTCAAAGATAATGGAGATAAGATTACTGTCACCAAAGATAATTTACAAGTATAATTATTATAATTGTTTATAAGTGTATTATGAAACTAATTTCTTTTTCTATTAGGAATATGTTGATCTGTATTCTGATTGGTTGGTGAACAAAAGTGTGGCTAAACAGTTCAATGCTTTCAAGAAAGGTTTTGATCTTGTGATGGGTGATAGTAATTTAGCAGATCAGTTCACTGCTGAAGAAGTCGAGTTACTAATTTGTGGTAGTAAGGTAACATTATCATACCTAGATAACCATTCTAGTACATATGTTAATAATATTATTATAGGAATGGGATTTTAATTCTCTAGAGGATAATACACAGTATGATGGGTTCACTAAAACTGATCCAGTTATCATGTAATCAACTCACTATTAATTTTATGATTGGTAATTATGTAATATCACACACAGAAACTTCTGGGAGGTATTTTACGAGTTTAGTGAAGAGAAAAAGAAACAACTGTTAGCATTTGTAACTGGTTCTGATCGTGTTCCAGTTGGAGGTTTATCCAGGGTAAAGATTTTTATTGTAAAGAATGGTCCTGACTCCGACAGGTATATAATTACATACAATATGAATTACTATTAATATTGTTACTATCAGGTTACCTGCAGCTCACACTTGTTTCAATGCATTGCTACTTTGTGAGTATTCTACTAAAGAGAAATTGAGGGAACGTTTGATTAAAGCTATTGACCATGGCAAAGGATTTGGGATGTTATAAAATTTGAATGTAACTACTTCATAATTATAATAATTAAATGTTCATTATAATTAATTAATAGGGACAGCGTTAATTACTTTTGCAACCTTTCTTCTTTCTTTTACGCCTGTCAAAGTACACTGCATCTCTGACCAATTAATGGGAATCATTTGACCATTCTGTTCACTTGTTGCAAATATCACACCTAACTCATTTTCTGCTGTTGATAATGTATACAATTGACTCTCGCCCAGAGAAAGAACTCGAGCTCGTACTATATCTCTAGGATGATATGACATGAATACATTAACAGTATCCTTTTCTGTGGATCTGATTTCTTCCTTTCTAATGATTCCTTTTAGATGTTCCAGCAACGGTAAGTTGTTAACACTTAGTATGAGGACTTTAGCATAGCTTTGTGTAACACTAACTACTTTACATAGTACTACAGAACCCTTCTCAGGTACAACCACTGATCTACAACAGCTCTCTACTGATACAATATGCGTACCTGAAGATTCCGATTTTAATGTTATTCGACCACAAAGACTTGCATAAAAAGTATTACCACGATTGTAAACTCCTTTACCAGGACTATGTCTTGTTGAAGGACCCACACAATCTCCTGGTACAACAAAGTCTCCTTCCTGCAGTTCTGTCATTTTTTCCCACGTGGTTTCCCGTCATATTACCATGGTAACACGAGATGGATCAACACAAAAGACCTCATTTTCCTTGGTAAGAAACAGTGAGAATAGTAAAGATACTATTGATTTTTATGATATGCATTTCAAACTACAGGTACAAGGAGCGTTTAAACTGGAAGTATATTCATTCAATTAATAAATCTAGTAGTTTAAACAGAAACAAATGGAGGTTTATTCCAAGCAATGTTGATGACTTTAGATCAGGTATTCCTGCAAAATCAGTCAATCAAACATTGCAAGAGGTATCATCTCATGTTTTATACTGCATAATAACATTCAATATCGCCATTTTACAATAGAAGTGGTTGAATTCTGTCCCATTAGTTAACTTATCAGACTCAAAAACTCAAGTCAACAGAAGATGCACTAATAAACCACTATGTAATGCTGTCACTGGACCAGCTGCTAGGACAATATATTCCAGGTAATATAAAATATGTGCTCATGATTGCTGTTACATAATTTATAGGACTGGACCTCGTATTCAATTACAACAAGAGAAATTTGAAAATACTCAAAGAAGTTTATTACAACATCCATTAGCATTATATGCACACTTAGAAGAAGCATTACCACATGAAGTTAGAGATTATTATATTAACATGAGCTAATAAGAATCTATTTATCAATCATTAGATAGCAGAAGAAGTTGTTGATATATTAGAACCACAACTGAAGTCATCACAAAGTGATTCAGTGGTATATATAGAAGATACACGATATGTTATAATCATAATCATTATGTATTATATAGTTTATCAGTGAATCACCATCTACTGAGAACGTGATTCAAGAGGATGAAAACGAGAGAGAATCTTGTAAAACAAGCACATCAGAGGAACAGTATGTATTATGAAATTGATGTAATATAATAATATTATTATTATTATTAATAGTGTTGATAATATATATCAATGGCCATTGAAGAACAGTATAGAAGAGGAAGAAGAAGAAATGAAGAAATCAGCTGAACAAAAAGCGGTCTCTCCTGCTCAAGTACATATAACATATAATTATTATTATAATATCATGTAATTATATAGGAAGCTAAAGTTAATTTAGTAATGTATGAATTAGTTCAATGGATGAAGGATTTGGTGAGAATTATTGATTAATAATTACTGATAATTATATGATATGTCCAGGGTAAAGTTGATCATCCTGATTATATTGATGAAACAACTATAAAAAGATTGTTTGCAAGCGATTATGAATCTAAACCAATACTAACTGCACCAATACATGTCATTGAATTACCAAATGTCCCTGTTGAACTAAGAGCTGACTCAAGGGTGCATACACCTTCTTTGATGCTATCCACAACACCTATATTAATTAACTATGGAAAGAGACACATTCCTGTATGATTAGAATTATTCTAAGTCTTGCTATATATATATATATATAATTCAACAGGAAAAGGATGATCATATTCCAAAATGTATTAGAACACGTTATGGAGCATGGTATCTTCATCCAAAATTATGGAAACTACATCCATGGAATGAGGTATCTGTATATCTAACTAAACTAATAAATGATTGTAGAATTCTTGTAGCCTTTATTAGACCCTAAAGAAGTTGAAAGACAACAAGATACAGAACAAAGAAAGAAGAATCTATTGCTGGTACATATAATATACAATATATAATGTATCATTATCATATGACCTTCACACTAGGATAATGCTTTAGCTGAAACACATGGAGCAATAGCTTTCAAAAATTTTGTAACAGCAAGACATGGAGTTATTATTCCCAAAGTATGCAATAATTGTGATCATAATTGTAATGATGATTGTATTTCAGTTTCTCAGGGGAATTGGATCATACACAAAACAGAACAAAACAAGAGTGTAACATAATTCATTACAAATTAATTTTATTAATAACTACTTAATAATTATTAATTATGACGTCATTAACACATAAGTGTAGTGTCTGTAAGACTGTAACTGGAGATCTTATGAACTTTTCTATCTAGAAATGAAATACAGAAATATTGTACGTGATAAACAGACAGTGAGTTTATGTGTATCATAATTATGGTGTTCACCTTTCCCATTTTATTCTCACAGTTTCATTGGTTACATTTGAAAGATAATTTGACAGTGGTTCTTACTGCATACTACGAGATAAGAAAGGTTACATACATACATACACATTTGTACACAATCATTTTGTCATTTTTATTCAGGGAATGGTTACATCTTGGTTGAAGTCACTGCCACATTTTGTGAGGGATATCACCACTGTAATCAATTTCAAGAAGCTAATTCTTTCCTTTATTCCCTTCATCTGTTATCTGATACTATTCAGTTCTAATCAGGAGTTTCGTCACATGACAGGTCTAGACCATTATATACCTCCTAACTATGTTATACTATCTCAGATAGAGGAACAAATCTTTTTCTGTCACCCACATAAACTTCTGTCAAAACTAGCTAATCCAGTTTTTGACCTACTCGCTGCAGTTCCATACCTGTTACACTTTCCTCTGCCATTATTGTTCTTAGTTTATCTACTAGCTACTCCTAAGAAACGTCCTTACCTTTATCAATTCATCTGGTTTGTGGGATGGGTGAATTTACTTGCTGTTTTATTTCAGATAACATTCCCAACAGCACCACCCTGGTTTGTGGACAGTGCAGTATTTGATGAACAGGGAAACATATTGTACAATGCACCTGTTGAAGGTGGATTTAAAAGATTAGATAGATATCTCGGTACCAGTATTTTTCATGGTCTCTACTCAAAGTCACCTTTACCATTTGGTGCTTACCCTTCTCTCCATGTTGCTTTGCCTACTGTAATCCTGTTAACTCATCCATGGGGTGGATGGAAAGTTGGATTGACTCACGTGATATGGATATCTCTGTCAGCGATATACATTAGTCATCATTATTTAATAGATGCTTTGGGTGGTATTTTATTAGCTATATTAGTCCGACTAGCTATTTTAAAAGTTTGGAGTCCATTTTCAGAACCAACTAATGAAAACCAAATCAGTCAAAGCAAAAGATTAGATTTTTCATACAGTGTACCTACTAATTATAATATTAATGTGTGAATTATTATTAAAATGATTTATTCATGAAAGAAACGCCCATTTTGATTTTGATACGTACAGGAAATAGTTATAAACATGAAATATCAGAAACATAAGGTGAGTGTAGTTTGTTATACCCATTACATATAACTGTTTGTATTATCTAGTTTCAGACTCATCCAGTCAATTTAAAAGAGAATCTAAGAGTTGCTTTGTGTTCATATTATGAGATAAGAAGGGTAATAATTTATAGTATAATATATATAATTATATATATATATATTATATATGTATATATTATGACAATGTGTGGTTTTATGTAGGCAACAGTTACATCTTGGTTGAAGTCACTGCCACATTTTGTGAGGGATATCACCACTGTAATCAATTTCAAGAAGCTAATTCTTTCCTTTATTCCCTTCATCTGTTATCTGATACTATTCAGTTCTAATCAGGAGTTTCGTCACATGACAGGTCTAGACCATTATATACCTCCTAACTATGTTATACTATCTCAGATAGAGGAACAAATCTTTTTCTGTCACCCACATAAACTTCTGTCAAAACTAGCTAATCCAGTTTTTGACCTACTCGCTGCAGTTCCATACCTGTTACACTTTCCTCTGCCATTATTGTTCTTAGTTTATCTACTAGCTACTCCTAAGAAACGTCCTTACCTTTATCAATTCATCTGGTTTGTGGGATGGGTGAATTTACTTGGTGTTTTATTTCAGATAACATTCCCAACAGCACCACCTTGGTTCGTGGACAGTGCAGTATTTGATGAACAGGGAAACATATTGTACAATGCACCTGTTGAAGGTGGATTTAAAAGATTAGATAGATATCTCGGTACCAGTATTTTTCATGGTCTCTACTCAAAGTCACCTTTACCATTTGGTGCTTACCCTTCTCTCCATGTTGCTTTGCCTACTGTAATCCTGTTAACTCATCCATGGGGTGGATGGAAAGTTGGATTGACTCACGTGATATGGATATCTCTGTCAGCGATATACATTAGTCATCATTATTTAATAGATGCTTTGGGTGGTATTTTATTAGCTATATTAGTCCGACTAGCTATTTTAAAAGTTTGGAGTCCATTTTCAGAACCAACTAATGAAAACCAAAGCAAAAGATTAGATTTTTCATGTAGTGTACCTACTAATATTTGATGACATTATCATTAACTTCATTAATAAAATATCATTAGTCACACCTCCATTAATAACAAAATGGATACAGTAATACTGGTTCTTGTTTGTTGTGGGTTTGTACTGAGTGGTTACTTAGCAAAGAGAAATAGATTACATTTTAGACTATTGTTTGCTATTGGGTAAGAATTCACAAGTTAATAACTGCATGATTATAATAATCATTATCACAGATATTTCTTGTATACAAAGACACATATTGGTTATTACTATCATTGTAGACGCCTCCATAAGAAAAGACTTGCAGCGCATTCCAAAACTGAGATAGTTCAAGTTGGTGGAGGTTAAAAAATCTTTATTAATTCCGTATTTCTTTTATGGCAGTTAATTTTTACATGATAGATGTATTGGTTTATTCACTAGCCATATTAGATGATAATTATAGTTATATAGTTGTAGAGAAACATGGTAGATTTGCAGTAGTTATTGATCCTGCTGACCCATACATTATTCAGGTATATAGTTAAATGACATGTTAAAAGGATATTAATGATGTATCTCTAGAAAACTGTAAATGAAGAAAAACTTAACTTAAGAGCTATCCTCACAACTCATAAACACTGGTAAAATATATTGTTATATGAATCACATGATCATCATGTGACCAATTTTAGGGATCATGCTGGTGGTAATCTAGTGTTGAAACAGTTGTATCCTCATTTGACCATATATGGAAGTAAAACTGATAAACCATTAGCAGTCAATCAGTTAGTTATAATAACATTAACACCCTCAAACATGTGCTGTTTTATGAGTACAGATTTATATCAGATGGAGATCAAATAGAGGTATAATTATATATTATAGTGACACTAGTATTAATTAATTATTGTACAGATTGGTAATATGGTATTTACAGTATTGAGTACACCTGGACATACAACAGGTATATTAATTAACTCAATTACTATCCTTTATGATTAGTTAATAGGTCATGTTGTGTATGTAATGACTTCAACTGATCCTCCATGTCTATTCTCTGGAGATCATTTATTTCTTGGTGGATGTGGTAAGTATCGGATATAGCCCTGTTTGGAGGCAGTTATCGTCATATAAAACCCACAAGATAATTGGTTGAGGATATAGCCCAACACCAATTATCTCATACCTCCAAACAGGAGTATATGTATTTAATACCATGGTAACAAAAGTATGCAATTAAATCACATTTGACATCACTGTTGTCAAGTAGAAGCCATAGTACTATACTAATTAGTGTTTACTAAAATGCATATATCCCATGCAATGTAGTATAATATATTAACTTAATATTGTTCAGGAAAAATATTTGAATGTGATGTTCAGACAATGTATAAGTCGTTAGCAGTAATCAAATCATTAAATCAATCAACACTGATATTCCCTGGTACAGTATGATGATTAATTAACTATTAGTTAATAACTAATTATTATTAATTATTAGGTCATGAATACACTTACAATAATTTAAAGTTTGCTGTAACAGTGGAACCTAGTAATGTCATTCTCCAGGTCTGATAACTACCGTAGTCTTTAAAGTTATTACATTTAATTAAATTGGTTTGTTTTAGGAGAAGCTGTCATCCGTTAGAAAATTAAGATTGAAAAGAATGTGTACTGTAAGTTAATTATTATGTTAGTAATTGTACTCAAATATATATTTTAGGTTCCTGCTAGTTTATCTGATGAGTTACAATATAATCCCTTTTTACGAACTAATGTTATTAACATACAAGCTGCAGTAAGTTCAGCTAATGAATTATTAGTATTGAAAGAACTCAGAAAACTAAAAGATGATTTTAAAACAAATTGAAAAGACTAATCTCATTATATTCACATTAGTAGTGTTCAGTTTGTACATTAAATGAATGATATGACCAAATGCCATGATATTGAAGTTTATAGTCATTCCTAAACATCTGTACAATGGATGTGTGGAATATCTAATAATAAACAACACAATACATTGGTATTATCTTCTTTGTATCAGTAGTATTCAGTAGTGTTGCTCCAATTAACATTAGAAGAATGGATATCATAGTATGTTCTACTGTGTTTGTTTTGTGCTTGTATTGTATATGCTCATTTCCTGCTAATGGATTGAGCACAGCTGGATTTGTAACATGTCTTATCATTTACATTACAACCGGCAAAGATCAGAATTAATACCATGGGAAAACTCCATTGAATTGTAAATGCAAGTCTCACACCAATCTCAGTAGAGTTTGGGACTGGGATACTGTTACAGACACAATCTAGGATTATTGAGGGCGTGGTGATAATAAATGGATGACTTGTTGCAGAGACAATGGTTAGTAGCTGAGGATGGTGATGATGATGATGACACACCTCACTTGAGAATAGTACAGTGGAATATATTAGCTGATGGTAAGTTGTTTATTTTATTTATTTTAATCTTACTGTACATTAGCTCTAGCAATTACTAATGGTAGTCTTCAAGAGACATCATTCATTAGAGTACCAGTGCAGTATTTACAATGGGAGTATCGCAAACCTCTTATACTTCAACAGCTCAGTAATTGTAAAGCTGATATTATTTGTCTTCAGGAAGTAGATCATTTTAATGAACTACAGATGAAAGGATATGACGGAATATTTTTTGCTAAACCACACTCTCCATGCCTCCTATCAAAACCTAATAATGGTCCAGATGGCTGCGCAATGTTATATAATACTCTAACTGTTAAGCTAATTGAAAGGAAAGATATTATATTGAATGGAAGAGATGGTAATCAAGTAGCAATATTAGTAATGTTTGAATGGAGTGACATACCAGATAAACCTCATTTTTGTGTTGGTGTCACACATTTGAAGTCAAAGGTTCCATTTGAGAAATTACGTTTATCACAGGGAGATCATCTCCTTAATGAAATGAAGAGATTTGCTTGTACTAAACCATTTATGATATGTGGAGACTTCAATGCTACACCCAATGAACAGGTATATAAACATTATATTAGTTCAACTAGTCCTCATTTGAATAGTGGATATGCTACTTATAATAAAATAGAACCCGACTTCACTTCCTGGAAATATCGTAAAGAAGGCGAGTCCAAATATACTGGTGATTATATATGGTATTGTTGTGATGACTTCAAAATGACTGGACTACTAAAGTTACCATCTGTTGAGTTAATAGGTAAAATTGGCTTACCAAATGAAAAGTATCCATCAGACCATTTGGCATTGTGTGCTGAATTTAGAGTGAAATAATTATTGGACTGTGTCAACCAAATTAATTAGCTTAATACCGCCTTTGGCAGTTTAAGCTAGGCAAGCGTAGTATGTTCTAAGCATGGTAGTGTAGTATGGTCATTGGTAATTCTAATAAATTATTGTTTTGTGAATAAAAACATTATTTTTCCAAGTCATTTGATTCACTAATAATTAAAATTTCCTTATCATCATTAACAAGAGCTGATTACTTAGTAACCAGAGTGTCATTCGTAATAGTTGTCACCTCAATAACAGGAGTGTCCACAGTCTCTTCAACAACAGGAGTGTCTACAGTGTCCTTAGTAATATTAGTATCCTCGACAGTAGTAACAGGAGTGTCCTCAACAACAGACGTGTCTTCAGTGACAGTCTCATTAGTAATAGGCGACTCTTTGATGACATGAGTCTCTTTATTTATTTCTTCATCTTCATAGACAATATCCTCAGGATCTGGTATTTTAGGTAGAAATTCTTCACTAGGATACATTTCATGAAATATAGTTTTAGCCTGAAATATATATATAATTATATAATTATATATATTTGAAGTAAATTAAAATATGACTGACTTCATTAATGCATGCTTCATAAGATATACTGGGGTCAGGATCTGATGTTACAGTCACATTCCCAGGTAGAGTGGAATGAGTTCCAGTAGAATCAACCACTAGCCAGGATCGTATATTATAATAGAGGGAACGGAGAAGAATAGGTCCATCCTTATTACTATCTATAAATAAATAAAATGTACCTTCATGAGGTGATAGATTACTTTTATACACATACCTGGAGATTCAGGTATGTTGAATAACTTCATAGCAATTGATTGAAGATCTTGTTGTGCTGTTTTATTATGACTTACACATGACATATGTATCATACCTAGATGATAATCCATAATACACATGATATACATGTGACTATACTCACATGTTTCATTTAGAGTGTTATGAGTTGAAGAGTCCAATTGGAGAATAGTTATTTTGGTATTTGAAATTTCACTTGTGGAATTTGGTGGAATTGTGATAACATTAATCTGAATAATTAAATATTCATTAGTTTTGATCAGTAATTAAATATTCATTAGTTTTGATCCCTATAGACACACTCACCTTTTCATCAACATTATCAATTGATCCATTTGTTATAAAAATTGCTCGTGAAATAATAACTTCTCTAAAATAATAAATAATTATTATAATTAATTAATTAGTGAACTTACTTTATATGTGTTCCCAAATTCAGTTGATTCTTTAGTAATGATACTGAACTAATTAATCTCCTATATAAATTAACATCATATGGCTATCATGTGATACGCATACGTAAATCACACAACTTACGAGCATTTGATACGTTGTCCAGAAGTACAAATAATTGCATTGATCCTATAGAGTTAATCAGTCATGTGATATTCACATGATATCACAAAATGTTTATACCTGTTATCACAAGTTGTGACTACTGATCTAATTGAACGTTTAAGACAGTACACACCCCCAAATACAGCACATAATCTGCACTTAAATATAAGTATTATACTTATATCAAATAGATACTACTATACCTGCAAAATGCTTGTGGTATTTCCCCACTACCAAATATAGGATAGAGAAATGGTGCATTACCAAAACGTCCAAGACTTTGTAAAAACAGTTGAGTAGATTTTAGTCCCTATGGAATATAATACCATATAGGTGCTATACTGATTATCATATGTTACCTGAAGTGTTTCGGTACTCTCATCAACAAAAGCAATAGAATAAGTAATATAATCCACTAGATTAGAACTTAAATCTTGTGACACAAGAAACTGAACAAACGGTTTACCAATATACACTAGAATAACAATAATAAGTGATATATAACAACACATATACAATAGATAATTCAATTATATAATAACATTGATAACAATACATCGTTACACACTGATGTACAATGATATAATACATCATGATACACAACGATATACAATGATGTACAATGATGTACAATGATGTACAATGATGTACAATGATGTACAATGATGTACAATGATATACAATGATGTACAATGATGTACAATGATGTACAATGATACACAATGATATACAATGATGTACAATGATATACAACGATATACAACGATGTATAATGATATACAATGATGTATAATGATATACAATGATATACAATGATGTACAATGATGTACAATGATGTACAATGATGTACAATGATATACAATGATATACAATGATGTACAATGATATACAATGATGTACAATGATATACAACGATATACAATGATGTACAATGATATACAACGATATACAATGATGTATAATGATATACAACGATATACAATGATGTACAATGATACACAACGATATACAATGATGTACAATGATATACAATGATGTACAATGATATACAATGATGTACAATGATGTACAATGATATACAATGATATACAATGATGTACAATGATGTACAATGATATACAATGATAATATATAACAATGATATAATAATAAACAATACATAATGATAATACAGTGATATAATTATCATTATAATTATTATATTTATGTATATACTATCATTGAGAATACTAAAATGCTCATGGTTCTAACAGATAATATTATTGATCAAAACCACTTTGGAAACATAACAAGGACATCATTATCTAACTCTACAAACAGTTTCGGCTCAATCTGAAACGATTGATTTTGCAATGAAAAATCAATACCAAGGCTATAGTTCAGGGTAAAAATTCGAATTTCGAGAGAATACTAAAATGCTCACGGTTCTAACAGATAATATTATTGATCAAAACCACTTTGGAAACATAACAAGGACATCATTATCTAACTCTACAAACAGTTTCGGCTCAATCTGAAACGATTGATTTTGCAATGAAAAATCAATACCAAGGCTATAGTTCAGGGTAAAAATTCGAATTTCGAGAGAATACTAAAATGCTCACGGTTCTAACAGATAATATTATTGATCAAAACCACTTTGGAAACATAACAAGGACATCATTATCTAACTCTACAAACAGTTTCGGCTCAATCTGAAACGATTGATTTTGCAATGAAAAATCAATACCAAGGCTATAGTTCAGGGTAAAAATTCGAATTTCGAGAGAATACTAAAATGCTCACGGTTCTAACAGATAATATTATTGATCAAAACCACTTTGGAAACATAACAAGGACATCATTATCTAACTCTACAAACAGTTTCGGCTCAATCTGAAACGATTGATTTTGCAATGAAAAATCAATACCAAGGCTATAGTTCAGGGTAAAAATTCGAATTTCAAGAGAATACTAAAATGCTCACGGTTCTAACAGATAATATTATTGATCAAAACCACTTTGGAAACATAACAAGGACATCATTATCTAACTCTACAAACAGTTTCGGCTCAATCTGAAACGATTGATTTTGCAATGAAAAATCAATACCAAGGCTATAGTTCAGGGTAAAAATTCGAATTTCGAGAGAATACTAAAATGCTCACGGTTCTAACAGATAATATTATTGATCAAAACCACTTTGGAAACATAATAAGGACATCATTATCTAACTCTACAAACAGTTTCGGCTCAGTTGATTTTGCAATGAAAAATCAATACCAAGGCTATAGTTCAGGGTAAAAATTCGAATTTCGAGAGAATACTAAAATGCTCACGGTTCTAACAGATAATATTATTGATCAAAACCACTTTGGAAACATAACAAGGACATCATTATCTAACTCTACAAACAGTTTCGGCTCAATCTGAAACGATTGATTTTGCAATGAAAAATCAATACCAAGGCTATAGTTCAGGGTAAAAATTCGAATTTCGAGAGAATACTAAAATGCTCACGGTTCTAACAGATAATATTATTGATCAAAACCACTTTGGAAACATAACAAGGACATCATTATCTAACTCTACAAACAGTTTCGGCTCGATCTGAAACGATTGATTTTGCAATGAAAAATCAATACCAAGGCTATAGTTCAGGGTAAAAATTCGAATTTCGAGAGAATACTAAAATGCTCACGGTTCTAACAGATTATATTATTGATCAAAACCACTTTGGAAACATAACAAAGACATCATTATCTAACTCTACAAACAGTTTCGGCTCAATCTGAAACGATTGATTTTGCAATGAAAAATCAATACCAAGGCTATAGTTCAGGGTAAAAATTCGAATTTCGAGAGAATACTAAAATGCTCACGGTTCTAACAGATAATATTATTGATCAAAACCACTTTGGAAACATAACAAGGACATCATTATCTAACTCTACAAACAGTTTCGGCTCAATCTGAAACGATTGATTTTGCAATGAAAAATCAATACCAAGGCTATAGTTCAGGGTAAAAATTCGAATTTCGAGAGAATACTAAAATGCTCATGGTTCTAACAGATAATATTATTGATCAAAACCACTTTGGAAACATAACAAGGACATCATTATCTAACTCTACAAACAGTTTCGGCTCAATCTGAAACGATTGATTTTGCAATGAAAAATCAATACCAAGGCTATAGTTCAGGGTAAAAATTCGAATTTCGAGAGAATACACGGTTCTAACAGATAACATAAATATACAATAATATACAATGATAATATATATAACAATGATATAATAATAAACAATACATAATGATATACAGTGATATACAATAGATATACATGTATAATGATAACACATATTATATAACATTGATATAATAGAACTAGTAACAATCTCACTTTCATATTCATCCTGATGTTCCTCATATTCAGAACAGAAAGAAAGGAATTTCATCATTTTTCGTTTTTCTAACATGGTAACAATTTTACTGCTGAACACATCAGAGCGAGAACATGGTACCTGATACAATAATAATATTAATAATAATTAATAACAATATAACATACTTGTAGTATGTTGTCTTGAGTATAGAAATATAGTTTAGGAACAGCTTTAAATTCCATATATCTTGACACACCGGACTGGACTATAACATCAACTAATTCACCTCGACAATACAGTAACTACAAATACAAATATTAACAATTACAATTATTAACAAAATGTAATACTACTTTTGGCATGATGTCATAGTTAAATCGTCTTATTTTATTTCCAAATGATTCCCAAGTCACTGGTTCTATTTGAGATGAAGTGTTCTCTGAAATAACTTCTTCAGGAGAACTAATCATAAGAGATCTGATGAATTATATATTACCAGTTGATAACTTACATTTTATGTATTGTATCCACTACATTGAATGCATGACTGTCATGTGATAGTTGATGTAATTCTATTAATTTTTCTTCCTCTTCTAATGACGGTGTCTCATGAACCATACTACCGTCATCATCAATATTATGTAACCATGATTCTAAATCAGAATGCATTAACGTTCCCCATAGTTCTCCATAAAATGAATGACTATACACAGTAAGTCATATGACTATCATATGATCATGTAGTTATACAAACTCACCCATCTAGATGCAATACAGATCTTCCAGCTCTAGAGATTGCAGCAGCTAATATACATTGAGACAATCCTGTGTATATATATATATAATTATATATATAATTTATGAAAAGTGGATTAAAACAAACCTGTTCCATGGACAATCACTTCAAATTCATTTGGTAGTTCATCATTAGGTAAATGAGCCATTCTTGATTAATTATTAATTGAAGGTGTGGCTAATTAATTAGGAGGTGTGGCTTTAATGGAAAAGAAAGCAGTTATATTTGATGTTGGAGGAGTGTTGATAACATCTCCTGTACATGCCATTAGAGAGTATGAAAAAGAACTGAATTTACCAAAGTAAGAAGATGACACACATGATAATTATAATATTACTATCATTACAGAAATACTCTCAATGCTGCTTTTATTAAACCTAATAATTCATTTTCAAGATTAGAAAGAGGAGAGATCACATTAAGTGAAGTACATTAGTGTTGTTTGTATTCTGATGAGTTAATGTGATTCATTAGTTTTGTACAGAGTTCAAACAAGAATGTGGAGAAGCTGCAGCTAATATAGGTGTTGTGTTACCATCAATATTCTCTGTAAGGGAGTTATTTTATCGTATGAGTAAGGGACAACCTATTTATGAAATGGTAGAGACACTGAAAAAAATCAAGAAATCAGGTATATGATCCATTGTCACATGACTGATAATCATGTGATATATCTATAGGTATTAAAACCTGTATTTTAACAAATAACTGGATTGATGATATCAACCCAACACCCACCAATCATGGTTTTCATAATTATGTTGATGTAATATTGGAGTCTTGTAAAATAGGTATTCGAAAACCAGATACAATAATTTATCACATCGCATGCGACAAACTTGGAGTTCATCCAACAGAGGTATATCAAAACTTTATAACTTATTATTATTATTATCATATAATAGGTAGTATATTTAGATGATTTAGGAGTGAACTTGAAACCAGCCAGGAAACTAGGTATAACCACAATACTAGTTAAAGATTCACATAAAGCCATACAAGAATTACAAGATATTGTGAACATTAATTTACTGGACAGCAAATTATGAAGTGTTTTTAAAATATTTGAAATGTTCGTTTCAGTTCTATCATCAACTGCCAGTCACTCTTCTGAAGATCTTCTCTGAAATAACTCTTCACAGCATCAATGGATTCTCTACTAATCTATATAATTATGTATTATATATTAATTAACACATCCTCTAATAAGTATTATACCACATACCTTGCTGACCAAAACATCTTCCAAATCAAAATGGCGTCCAAATAGTTTTGGTGGTTCTCCTGGAATAGCTTCTATTTTAATACACACCTCTGTTCCTTTACGTGCATTTTCAACTTGTTTATGATTCAGTTCAAGACTTGAAACAGTACCAATATTAATAAACTATAATATAAATATATATAATTATATATAATTATCTATATAATTTATATATAATTAATAGTGGTAAACTCACATCTCTACTGGGTACACACAGTGGTGTTCCAGGTTTCACAATACCAGCTTCTACCATTACTCCAACAACAATAGGATTACGAGCATTGAATACACAATTTGGGAGAATCTTCAGTTTACATGGAAATATAGCAAAACGTTCATTTTCTTGACGTTTACGCTCACGAAGTTCCTAATGAAATTAAAAGTAGACATATTGAGAGGAATATCACAACACTTTACCTCTCGATATTTAATGAAGTTATCAAACAAATGATATATTATATCTGCAGTGAATATTCTAACACCAAGACCATCAGCCATTTCTTGAGCATCACGTTCAACTCTGACATCAAAAGCAAGAATACATGCCCACCTAATTAGCATTATTATATTATAACACGTATGATAGGATAACACATACATACTGGTTATCTTTGTCTAACATGACAGAGGCTTTCATGACATCTTTCTTGTGAACTGGACCAATATTTATTCCGGCATACTAAAATATACACAATACAATTAACAAATAGTACACAATGGATAATGGTTAGATGGTATAACAATAACACAATGATACAACACTAATACAATCAATGGTTGTATTTTGTGTGTTATCAATGGACAACAGTAATAACACATTAGACACAACTAACTGGTATTTTAGAACCCTTCAAGAATTCCAATAGTGCTTCAAGTGATCCCAAAGTTGAAGCTTGCACAAACACTCCTTTATCTTTCAGTTTGATAGCTCCAAGGAAACTAGATAGAGTACATGCTGCCTCATCCTATATACATATACAAATAGTACAAGACTCAAATATCTGACTACACTAATGATCACCTTTAAAACATCAATCTCATCTGGTTTCTTAGCAACCAATACTGGTGTCCCAGCGATTGCCTTCTCAAGGTCTTTTCCACATATTTTAACACCTTGAGAAGCAATAATCGTCTTGTGATTGATGTATGAATTTTTAACTCTTAGTTCTTTCAAAGGTTGTGGCATCAAAAGAGCTCGTGCTTGTGTTACAAATGGACCCTCCGTACCATTCAGTATGAGACTATCACCTTCATTCAATATTCCATTACGTAATATAATGTCAACAGTTGTACCTAGACCATATATGACTTTAACCTCTAGTACAACAGCTTCCACCTCTTTAGAAAACATAAGTTGATCCTGTAGCAGTTTCTTGCTGAACCCAACAACCTGAGCTATTAGATCACCCATACCATCTCCAGTAACAGCAGATGTAGGAACAACTGGAATATACTCCTTAAAATCAACTCTATCCCAAAATAGAGCAGCATTTAATCCCTAAGATATACATATATATATAATATGTTCATTATTGTTCTCCATTATAATTTACCTGTTCAGCAAACTGTATAATCACTTCTTTCATTCTTTCATCAAATTCTGCTTTAGTATTTGGTTTCTGTTTTTTGAGTGTCTCCTTTACTCCAGATGTGGGATTACGTCTCCAATCAAACAGTCTATCAATCTAATAAAACATTTAATGAACAAAACACAAAATAAGAAACCCCCGACCTTATTCAGAGCCACTACCATTGGTACATTTCCATTTCTAAGAAGATTTAGTGATTCAATAGTTTGTGGTTCTAGTCCATGCATTATATCAACAACTAATATAGCAATATCACACATCGAAGAACCTCTGGTTCGTAGGTTACTGTAATAAGAGGAAATTAATCATGTCACATACTCACACACGCACACGTTACCTGAAAGACTCATGTCCGGGAGTGTCAATAATGAGTAAACCAGGTAGGTTAATATCACTCTTATTGAACTAATCATGAAAACAGATAGATACATGTAGATAGATAGATAGATAAAAGGTACTACAGACTAACACACATACTTCTTTCAACATTGTAGTTTGTTCTCTAATAGCATCTTCAGGTACAAAGGTAGCCCCAATTTGCTGTGTAATACCTCCGGCTTCACCATCTTGCACATGCGAGTGCCTTATCTTGTCTAATATCTTGGTTTTACCAGTATCCACATGACCTAACACACATACTACAGGGGATCGTAATAACTCTGGGGTACGCTCTTCATTATGACGTGCACGACGATCCTAAACACATAATAGTGATGTCATCATACATGCCATGTCAACACTAACTTTAATCCTCTTAGCAGCTTTATCATAAGGTGTCAAATCTTCATCCTCTTCCTCTTCTTCATCGTCACTATCTGATTTTTCTTCATCAGATGAAATAGCACTTGTTGTTTCCATAGCAACGGGTTTTTCAACAGTTTTATGAGGATCATTTACCACACCCATTTCATCAACTGAAGCACTCACTTCCTCATCGTCATCATCACTCTCATCGTCCCAATTATCTTTCACCTGTCATGTGATGAGCAGTTGGAAGTCACATGACATTGATGATTGAATCCTAACCTCTTCCTCCTCATCTTCATCATCCCAATTATCTTTTACATGATCCTATTACAATACACATATCAACATGATTATTACAGTAATTGTTAATTTGTATTTACCTCAGTTAAATCTTCAGACATACTAACACTACTACCTTCATCCGACAGGGACTTACTATCAACTTGTGTCTCACTAGTAGTTGTAGTATTATTGATTCCTTCTGAAACTATACTGATACACAGGTACACACTATATACTACTAAACATTACCTTCATTTGATCTGTGCTTCTTAGGTCTGACACGAGATCCATATCTAATTGGTTTCTTCTTCTGCTCATCCTGTCCTTCAATGCTTGATTTCTGAGGTACCACAATACCTATAATATATTAATATAACTATTAATTAACCAATATTGCATCATCTTTACCTTGATCTATTAGAGCCTGTAACTGTACAGCTTGTTTGGCTCTCTTTTCTTTCTCGGATTTAGTGAGTAGTTTCCCTTCTTTCTTTAATCTCTCTCTCCTCTCCTATAATCACAATATACTCAAAATCAAAGAGAACTTTATACTGTTAGCTAACCTTCTCTTTCTGTTTTCTCTTCTCTTTTCTCTCCTTTTCCAGACGAAGATTCTCCAATCTCTGTTTCTCTACTTCCTCTGCCTGCCTCAGTTTAGCTAATTCTTCTTCTTCTCTTTTCTTTTGAGCAGCTCTCAATGCTTCAATCTCTTCTTTCATTTTCAATACAGCAACTTTAACTTTCTTAGACTACACACGAGTATCAAATAAATAATAATAATATGTTATAATAGAATACCTTATTAGTACTCTTCTTCTCCTCTTCAGTTTTCTTTTTCTTTTTCTTCTTCTTTTTCTTGTCATCATCATCTTCTGGTAGATCACCCTCGATATTATCTAGAGGAGTGGCTCCATTAACTACCACCTCTTCTGTTAGGATCATAGTATCATCCTTTATCACATCTTCTGCAATAACTGTCTCTTCTGTTTGTGTATTATTCACTTTCTTCTTCTTGGATATTTCTTTCTGTCTCTCTTTTTTAGCTGCTTTCTTCTCTGCTTTGGTCATTAAATGAAATGTCTCATCCTCTTCCTCTTCTTTAGGTAATGGAATTTGAGTAGCACCAGTAGGGTCTCCTCCCGAATCAATTTCTTTTATTAACTCATCAATATCTTCATCTCTTTAAAAAGATACAAGATTATTAACAGATGAGCGAAACAGTTTAACAAACTCACTCTTCAGACATTTTCTTTCCTTTTTTAGTCTTTTTATTTTTCTTTCCTCCTTTCTCATCTTGTTTTATCTCTGATACTTCTTCTTGATGAGGAAGAACCTCTACTTTTGGTAGATCATAAATGACTGTCTCTATTACAGGATCTTTCCTAAACAATATTCAGTATTGATTACCATTACCATTAGTACAATATAACTAACCAGTTCTCCTTGTCTTCACTTGTATTATTAATATGACTCGTGGGTGGAGTCACATTCTCTTTGGACTTCACTTCTTTCTCCATTCCTTCTACCGCAATAGCCAACAGTTCAGAATCACTGAATATATATATAAATATATACATAATCATAACTGAGATAATGTGAGTGTTTAACATACATATCATCATCATCATCATCAAACTGCTTTCTTCTTCTTGCTTTCTTTCCTCCTCCTCCTCCTTTCTGTTGTTCAGACATAGTTATGTCAGTTGTATCATCAACTGTTCCTTTTGTTGAGATAGTTGTCGACTCATCATCACTGTGAACATGAATTAATTAATAGTAACCATTATAACATTCAAGTAATTACCATTCTTCATTCTGCTGCTGTTTGGTGTTCTTTCCTTTCTTTCTTCCCATTTTTTCTCACGCATTTGGAAAATATTGTGCCAGTTAAAGAAAATAAGTTCACACAAATACTTCAGACTATAACTTCTGAAGTTCTATTATCACGATGTGCCAATCTAGTAACTATGATCGTATGACGCGTTTTGACGACATAGCTGAGCTCGAGCATGCGCAGAACGTGTTTATTATTGCGACACAATTACATGTAGTCATGTAGTCATGTAGCAGTAATCATGATGTAATCATGATGAATTAATTATCAAGAGAAGAAAAGCAAAAGATGTGAATAACAAAATAAACACAAAACAACATACAAAATCAATATTATATATATATAATGTTAGGAAGATAAGAAACTCGATTCCCAATAAGAAAAGAATTGTGTTTATGTAGTAACTTCTACAATTTATCCATCCAAGATAATAATACAAATTAGACATTAGGAATATCATTATGTGTTAGAATCACACCCTCCACCAGGCCGTCCCATCTGTGAAAGTACCTTATCCAACCACATAAGTGGTCCATGAAGATGTATTTCAATCCAACATGGAGTGCTAGTAATATCTTGACGATGATACTCTGCTCCCCAGCCCTTGACAAAACTAAGACGAATCGTGCACATTTTAGTCAGCTCATACACTGCCTCAAAGCCATGATGGACAGATTGGGCTAACATACTGGCAAAATCTTGATTGTTGAATATTTTAAGACTGCATCCAGGAGGGATTTTACAGACCGTGGTAGGATGGAAGCCATGAGAAGCATTGCAGTTCCGACTCTGTACAAACATTGCACTTTCACTTAAACATTCAGCAAAAACTTCTCCACTAACATATATCAAATGAACTCCCTTTCCAATATGTCTACGAGTATTTTCAATTGTGGAGTTACGATGCACACTGGACAATAGACCAAGACAAAATCTATCCCCTGTTGTTGAGGGGTCAGTAAATCCATCAACGACCACATCATTACGAGAAGCTCTAAACACTTCTCCTACACGATTATTTAATTCATAATATACTATTGAACACCAGTAAGGTGGCTCTTGATATTTGACTGCAACAATCCCATTATCTGAGAAGGTAAGTTAACATAATAAATTCAATAGTAACAAGTTTGTGTACTATATGTAGTATACAAAACTATAATTATTAAGTATTCGTATGATCATTTACTATCACTGATACTTTCTGGCCCTTTTGAAGTTTTTATCTTCCCACCTAATATCAATTTTGCTGATGTATACATTCTTTAAATATCAAACAATTAATGAACCCCCACCCCTACATAATTATTATAATAACACATATGGAATTGACCTGAACACTATCAATAGACTCTATAAATACTCACCAGGAGGAGATGGAGAAGCTACGGACTGATCAGAGGGTGAACTACACACACCTAATATCATAAATCACAGTCAGGAAACAAATTATGACATTAATTATTATACCTGGTGTTGGCATAGACTGTTCACTAATAGTGGAGTCAGGAGGAGATGGAGAACCAGTTTCAGAATAGGCAGGCGGAGGGGTTTCTGAAAGACAGCTTAAGTTAGTTAGTTAACATATAATATTGTTTTCTATTACCTGGTAATTCAAAAGGATGATAATGACCAGGGGAACATGTATGTCGCTGGGTATCTAGATAGCTTGGTATGGGCTCATAACGACTTGAAATGATTTGCGGATTTCGTGGAACAAGAACTGGTGGAAGGACTATATGAGGGAGGAGAATGATGTTAAGAAGAATAGTGTAGTAACAAGTACACGTGATAATACAAGGATTACAACAAATGTCTCCTCACCTGGAGTCTCCACTCTGCGGTAATGATATGGGTTTATACATACCTCGTTCTTGTTGCGAGAATACGCGAACTCACAGTGGTCAAGCGGCTTGAGTTCGTGGTGATTCTGGAGATCGGGCCATCTCCACACTCTACAGTAAATAACATGAGGCAGTCCTTTTCTGTGAGATACTTGCAGACGGCCATCAAGACTTCTAGGAATAGTAACACAATTAGTCTGTGAGTTAGCTTGCGACAGTGCTCGTTCCAATTCTTCTAGCGATCCTTTCTGTTTCTTTAATTTTTTCACGAGTGAATCAATGGCTTTCTCTGCCCATTTATCATCTTCATCTCCTTGTTTCCAGCCCAGCAGTCGCTTCACAGCTGGTGAAGAGAATATGGACATTTTAGATGAGGCCAGTAGCTTTGGAATCAAGTGAAAGCTAAGTTACAAGTAACACTGGAGTAGTGATGCTCTCAGCAGTCAAACAAAAACAACAGGATGGTAGAGAATGGCAGGAAATTGACAAATTGTGAGTATTCCAGACTTTGAGGCGCCTGTTACATCATGATGGGGTGGTCCCTGTCATTGGTTTTCATAATGAGCTCATTGCACACATGCATCAATGGCTACTGTTGAAGATGCTGCTGATAGAATTACTAGTATAGTCAGTCAATACATCAATATTTGTTATTCCTTATTTGTTATTGTTTATTATTGTTATTGTTATTGTAGGAGGAACAAGTTCATAATCTTCTAAAAGGTATTAATAAGACAGTCGATGGTACATCAGGTGAAACAGATGAACAAGTATTATCATTATTAACAGCTAATGCTAAACTGAAATATCGTATTCTACACATCGAGAGGGTTAGTTAATTATTGCAGTAGTCAGCTACTATATCATGTACAATGATTTAGAGTATCGCAGAACAAGAATCTAAACGAGACACACAAATGACTAGTGTATTGAGTGTTGTTAATGCATTATTCAGAAGTGCAGTACGTCAAGCCTACCCAACATTCTCTCTAACGAAACCCATTGTCCAATCATCTAGTGGTGAAAGATTTGGTGATTACAAATGTACTGTTGCAATGCCAATAGCTCAGGTATATAATAATTCGTTGTTATTGAAATATACTATGTCAATCATTACACAGTTGTTGAAGCAATCAGGTGAGAGTTCTACTCCCAGAGATATTGCTAGTAAGATTATCGTTCATTTACCTTCTTCAGATGCTATTGATAAGGTGTTATGTAATAATTATTATTTGCTATTTTGATATTGTTACTGTTTAATTAGTGTGAAGTGGCTGGTCCTGGATTCATAAATATATTTCTTAAAAAATCATTTGTCTCACATATGGTGTCTGAGATTTTAACTTATGGAGTACGTCCACCGCCTACTGAACGTAAACTTCGTGTTGTTGTTGACTTCTCTTCACCTAATATTGCTAAAGAGATGCATGTAGGTCATTTACGATCCACTATTATTGGAGAAACTATATGTCGCTTGTTAGAGTACATAGGTCATGATGTACTCAGGTCAGCTGATGTTTATGTGATTATCACATGACCTATTATATATAATAATCTGATAGGTTGAATCATATTGGTGACTGGGGTACTCAGTTTGGAATGTTGATTGCCCATTTGAAGGAACAGTTTCCTAATTATATACAAGAAGCTCCTCCTATAGGAGACTTACAGAGGTTTTATCAAGTGAGTCAATTAATTAATTAATAGTTAATTGATTACAAAATTACAGGAGTCCAAGAAGAGATTTGATGATGATGATGAATTTAAAAAAAGAAGTTATAGTGATGTGGTCAAACTTCAGAATGGTGATGTTGATGTTCGTAAAGCCTGGAATCTTATTTGTGATGTGTCTCGTGAAGGTTAGGTCACATGATAGTCTCATGGTTGTTCCTAAATGTGTATATGTCAGAGATGGCAGATGTGTACAAGCAATTAGATGTCACTATTATTGAAAGGGGAGAGTCATTTTACCAACCAATGATGTCAAATACAGTCAAAGATCTGGAAACAAAAAGTAATAATAATAATAGTAAAATTTATTGTTACTATTTCTTGTTTGTTCAGACCTTGTTGTTGAGGAAGATGGTCGTAAGCTGGTGTTTGTACCTGGTCAGGAAGTACCACTAACCATTGTAAAATCTGATGGTGGATTTACATATGATACATCTGACATGACAGCTTTGTATCACAGAATTAAAGAGGAGAAAGCTGATTGGTTGATATATGTAGTGGATTCTGGACAGGTTCACTACTTAAATAAGTTTTAATTAATAATTACAGATATTCATAATATTAGGGTCCACATTTTCAATCTATATTCGGTGCTGCTGCAATGGCTGGTTACGTTCCTGATCATGTGAGAATTGATCATGTTGGATTTGGAGTAGTACTTGGTGAAGACAAGTGAGACTCCACCCACTTCAGTACCTTGCATATAATTATACCACTTGTATTTATTAGAAAGAAATTTAAAACTCGTTCAGGTGACAGTGTAAGATTGAAAGATCTATTGGATGAAGGACTGGAAAGATCTCTTGCAAGACTCCAAGAAAAGGAAAGAGACAAGGTAATGATCATAAGTAGTATATCATCACTTATATATACTGTACCTCTCAGGTCCTTAGTCCAGAGGAGTTGATTGCTGCCCAGAAGTCAGTGGCTTATGGATGTATTAAATATGCTGATTTATGTCACACTAGAACCAATGACTACGTGTTCTCATTTGATAAGGTATGAATAATAGCATGATGTAGTGATGTATAATTAAATCAACACAGATGTTGGATGATAGGGGAAACACAGCAGTATACTTGTTATATGCATATACTAGATTGAGGTTAGAGGAAATAATAATGACCTTTTACTTACTTCACACTAAATAGATCTATTATAAGACTCTCAGGAGTCACAGAGCAACAGCTAAAGGATGCCTCATCAATAACTGCTATTAATGTAGAACACGAGAAAGAGTTTAAACTAGCAAAATGTATCATACGTTTTCCAGAAGTCATAGTACGTGTGGCTGATGATTTATATCCTCACACACTTTGTGATTATCTCTACGAGTTATGTACCATTATGACAGAATTCTATGATGTGTGTTATTGTGTAGAGAAAGATCGGGAGACTGGTGAAGTGATTTCTGTTGATACAAGTCGTATTCTATTATGTGAAGCCACAAGGAAGATTTTACATGAAGCATTTTACATACTGGGGATTAATCCAGTTGAACGAATGTGATTATGTCCAATCTAATAAATTAAATTTAAACTGAAAGGTCTATCGTCCATTTTATAAAAATCAATATAACTAATCAACATCAATATCCATTTCTTCTTCTACAGTTGTTGTAGTCTTCTCATCCTCTTCCATTTTCTCTTCTCCCCCAGGAGGTGTTGTTTGTTTAACCTCCTCCTCTTTCTTCTCTCCATTGTCTGGATTAGTATCTTTAGGCGGTTCAACTTTTGGTTTTGGTTTCGTTACAATAGGATTACAAGTGCTGTTTAAATTCTAATAATAATATTATTATAAATGATAATCAATTAGTACAATAGCTTTACCTTTGTGGCTGCATGAATTTCAGTAACCTTGACAACAGGATCAACATGAAGTGGAGTGGTACTTTGTGCTTGCATCTGATTGGTCATCCAATCCCTTTTAACTTGTAGGGCCTCTTTTACTTTGTCCATATCAGATGATGGTATGTGGTTATATTTCTCATCCTGTAATTATAATAATTTGATATTATTATTAATTAATATTATTACCTCTGCTACATATTCAGACAATATTTTCTCATAATGAACTATTGTTCTTGCTAACAAGTCGAAAGCACTATCACGATGTGTGTGTTCTTTCTGTCTCTCTACCACTGGATCACCATGAGATTTCAATTCTTTGAGTCTCTCTGCATATACTTTTTTTGGTTGATCTTCTCCTTCATCATATAACCATTCCTCTGTTGCATCAAGAAGTGAAATAAAACTTTGATTAGCCTGTATGAGGTAACAAATCTCAAAATTATTGATTATAAAGGTAGACAGATTACCTCATCACTTATAAACTCTGTTAATGATGTGGATATTTTATCCCTCATGTCATAAACATATTCTTCTACTGAATTCTTAGCATCAATTTTTTCAGCCTCCATCCTATCTTGATGAGTCATTTTACACTAATATAAAATATAATATTAATGTCATTAAATAGTTATATATTAACATACCTCCCTCTCAAATGCATCATCAAGATATTTCTTTTTTAATGAGTATGTTTGCTCATCAATTGGTAAATCAATATGCTTGTATGTCTTCTTGGGTTTCTTTGTATCTGTATTACTACCTACAGCACCAGTCTGGGTCCCATTCTTGGTTTCAGACTGAGTTCCATTCTCATTAGTCTGGGTTTGAGTCTTGTTGGTATCTTCATTTGTTTCAGTCTAATATAAAAATTAATATTTTCTTCAATACATGTAAATGGTATTACAACCTCCATTTTATCTCCATTTTGTTCATGTTTAGTTCTGGCATCAGTCCCTTCTTGTTGAGAAGTGGAATCAACAGTCTGGGTGTCAGTATCAGAAATATCTTGACTCGGGTCAGAATTATTAACTCCAGAATCAGGCAGATTCTGGTTATCAGATCCAGGATTCTGGTTATCAGATACAGGATTCTGATTATCAGACCCAGAATTCTGGTTATCAGATACAGGATTCTGATTATCAGACCCAGGATTCTGGTTATCGGTTCCAGACTGATTATTACAATCTGACTCAGACTGGTTCTGATTGACCTCAGTCTCCATCTTTTCCACAACAGGTTCATCAACAGGTATCTACGAGAAGCAAAATTCATAACCAGTTATCAAACTATCTCAAAATGGATAAAACCTGTTTTTCAATCATCGTAGCAGACTTGATAAAGAATGTTCCATGAGTACTCATTCTAACTTTCACTTTCACTTTAGAAGACTCATTCTCATCAGTTGGTTTAACACCCTGGATTTGAAACTTGCCTAATATAACATATAATTAATGTTAGTTGAGTAACCATAGAAACCTTACCAACGAGAGGATCAGAATAATATATCTGATCTGGATGTTTATATATAGCACACAGGTCAAATTTATCTTTTCGATAGAATGTCAATACTTTTGAGTGATATATAGGATCACCTTCACTAAACACAACCATCTCCCTGTATTGTTTAATCAAGTCACATGACCATCACATGATTTGGAATATTGTATTTACATACCCAGGTTCTCCATTGTTATCCCATGTCAATTTTATCGGATAAAGTTGAGTGTCTTGTATCACAAAATCCCTGACTTTAAATGTCGGAGAGAGAATAGCACACTAAATATATTAATTAATAATATTGTGTCCTATTAATGAATTATCAGTAACCTGTAGAGCACACCCTCTGGCAACGGCTTCATCCAGATTCAGTGTAGTACTCAGTTCCCTCTGAAACACATTTGAAATTATCTCTTTTATTATAGGAATACGAGTAGATCCTCCCACAATCTCCACTGAATGAATCTCATCAAGTTTAAGACCTGTTGATGTCATGTGACTAATCAGTTACTAATCAGTTACTAACACATAAAATACACAAACCTGATTTATGTAATGCGGTCTCTAAAGGTTTTTTAACTCTCGCTAACAAGTCTTTACAAAGGGCCTCAAAGTCATCTCTAACAACATTATAATTATACATAAAACAGATACACACACAAACACATACCTTTTGAATCTTCCTGAGACATCTTTATCATCCATGAAACATTCAATATTCAATGGAATAGATGTGGCATTAGCACTCATTAATTTCTTTAGTTTTTCACATTCATTAGTAAGTCTAATAGTTTGTCGTCCTCGTGACAATATATCCATTTTATATTTATCTTTAAATTCATTAGCAAAGTGTAAAAGTAGCCTGCGATCAAAATCTCTACCTCCCAGCATTGGATCAAATGCTTTTGACAAAACCTAATATTATTATTAATAATTATTATAATTATTATACTATTTTTACTACCTTGAGTTTTCCTTTGTTAAAGGCACAAATTGTAACTTGTAATGAATGATGTCCCATATCTACAAATACTACATTACGAGATTTATCTTTCTCATCAGGAAGATCTTGTTTATAAATACCATACGCCAAAGCAACTGTACAAAAGACAATATAGAGGACAGAACAAAGCATTAGTATTAACATACTGGCTGTAGTTTCATTTAATAATCTGAGACAATTGAGTCCTGATATTACACTAGCGTCAAGAAGAGCTCTTCTTTGAGCATCAGTGAAGTAACTTGGAACCTGAAGTGTTAATACATTATATAGTGAAGTATAATACAGTATACAAATACATGTTGGTGTACTTACTGCAATGACACAATCAGCTACAGGTTTAGCTAAAGCATTTTCACTAATGCCTTTTAAATATGTCAACATGGATGCCATCACTTGAGTGGGTGTTAATACTGACTCTTCTCCTAAATACTGTACCTACAGAATACAGTAATCAACAAACACGATACTATAGTTTGTATGTATATACTTTAATTCCTATTTGATCTCCTGGAAGGTGTTCCACTTGATAATGCTGCTTCTTGATTTCATCTTGTGCAATGGGGTCAGAGAATTTCCGTCCAATGAGAGTCTTGAAGCCAGCAATGGTGTTTTTAAAATTTGCAATAGATTGAGTTTTTGCTGTCGTTCCCATTGTACGCTGATTAGAGCAAAACCCAACTAAAGAACTGGTTAGTAATCGATTACATCATGTAATTAAATAAAACAACAAAAGCTTACGGAGAGCTTCTTTCACTATATTCATTAGTAATGGTCTCCACTCCTCCATGTCTAGCTATTGAGACAAAACATGATTGATAACCCAAATCAATACCAACAACAGACATAATGAGAGAATCTAAAAATAAATAATAATTAATAATTATCAGATTCGATATAAGTACACTAAACCACTTACTTCCAGACCTTTCCAGAATATTCTAGGCTGAGATAAG
Organism: Petrosia ficiformis; assembly: GCA_947044365.1. Taxonomy (NCBI): domain Eukaryota; kingdom Metazoa; phylum Porifera; class Demospongiae; order Haplosclerida; family Petrosiidae; genus Petrosia; species Petrosia ficiformis. Next base: position 5,053,826 of record OX345652.1, on the reverse strand, counting down.
ATTCCACGAGGATCACTTTCTAATTATACGAACTACTCTAATTATAAAGATGTTTGATTTTATTTTAGGTTTTTGAAAAATTCGCGGGCTTTCCCAAATTCCACAGTTGAACTGTCTGGACATGAATGGACACTTAGGAGTTGCTATTGAAGTGAGTTAAAACACTTTAAAAGTTTGTGTCATCTTTTGCATTATTTAATGTATGTATGTACGTTATCATCTCTCCCTCCCCTCCTCCTGCTCCTCCTCCTCCGCCTTGTCTTGTCTCAGGACTATAATGTTCTTGATCTTATTGGTAAGGGAGGTTTTGCGTGTGTCTATAGAGCACAGTGTAAACAAACAGAACAAATTGTTGCCATTAAAATGGTGAGTTGTATGTATATACATCACATGTAATTGTGTCACATGACATGGTATAATATAGATTGATAAAAAGTTGATGCAAGCAGCTGGTATGACATCTCGTGTTCGTAATGAAGTAGAGATACACTCACAATTGAAACACCCCTCAATTCTAGAGGTAATTAAAAACACACTATATTTATATTGTACTCATTATTATTCATTACAGTTATTCAATTATTTTGAAGATAATCATTATGTGTATCTAATACTTGAGATATGTCATAATGGAGAACTAAATCGTTACCTCAAAACTAAAAGAAGAACACTGACAGAAAATGAAGGTATATATAATACTGTCTATTTTATATTAATGTCATACATATACTAGCTCGACGTATATTAACTCAAGTGGTTGAAGGATTAATATACTTACACTCACACAATATAATACACAGAGACCTCTCTCTTGCTAATCTTCTATTAACTACTAATATGGATGCTGTAAGTTATATATTATGTACATTAGAATGTACTATATTGTATTAATTGTTACAGAAAATAGCAGATTTTGGTTTAGCTATTCAACTTGATTTACCTGATGAAAAGCACTATACCATGTGTGGTACACCAAATTATATAGCTCCGTAAGTCATGTGTTAGTTAGTCATGTGTTAGTCATGTGATTCTTGTGAAAATTATTAAGGGAGATTGCTGGTCGAGGTGCACATGGTCTAGAGTCAGATGTGTGGTCATTAGGTTGTATGTTGTATACAATGTTAGTTGGTAAACCACCATTTGATGTGAGTTTATCTAATTATAATATTCATGAACTCATGAATATCATTATAGACTGACGGCATTAAGAAGACATTGAATAAAGTGGTACATGGTAATTTTGATATGCCAAGGTATGTAAGTACATCTATTAAGTATCTTTATAATTATTGAAATATGTATTTTCCAGTTGTCTCTCATGGCAATCACAAGATCTTATAACATCATTACTAAAGAAGGTACATTCTGGTCACATTGTATTATCATCATGTCTGTCACATTACAATTTAGCATCCATCTCAGCGACCAACTCTTCAACACATACTAGAACATCCTTTCATGAAAGGAAAAGACTCAACTCCAAAACAAACCACACCCACTTGTAATAAATCCAGGCTACTAAGATCCGTAAGTGTTATGATGTATTTATATTTATCTAACAATTCATTATTTGTACAGATCAGCTCAGGAACACTTTTATCAGGTACTTCAATGGATAGTGGAAATGCTACCATGGCTACTGTCAACTCCACTCATAATTATAGTACTAACCAAACTAGTAGGCGTCCTATGAGAGCTACAGTACGTCCAAAAGGATTGGAGTTTCCACCACAAGAACCTCAATATGTCCCTCAAAGACCACATTCAGTTTCATCTTCTTCTTCCCCATATTCTCTCTCTCATCGACAAAGATCTCATAGTGTAGAGGAATTACAAATTATTAGAAATCATGATACAATAGACAGAGAAAGTGTATCATGTGATGAACATGCAACTCAAAATACATTAGAATATAATAGAAGAGTTAATGGCAGATCACTAAAAGATCTTGTCGCTGTACCATTAAATTCTACTCGTTTGAGACCAATACAACAACAAACAAGAACAGCATGTGTTAGCATTACACATGAGGGATTAGTAATACTGAAGTTTACTAGAAGAGATAAACAAGAAATGATAAAAATATCTAGTGATGGATTGGAGGTCATTTATAGTACATATTTAGTAAGCATGTTGTATTTCTGTTTATCATCCGTAGATATCTGTTTATCAATCATCTTTGTCTCAATCATGTGATGAATTCTCATTTCATGGTTCATATACATACGATGACTTACCATCACGATATTGGAAGAAATACCAATATGCATTTCAGTTTATAATGCTGGTTAGATCTAAAACTCCAAAGGTATGTGTACTACTGTGTAAATATGTTGTGTGTATGTACATGTATACATATAATATATGTGAGTGGTTAGTTTAATATCTGCAGGTGACATTATACACTGATGAAGCTAAATGTATGTTAATGGAGAATGATCCTAATCCAGACTTTGAAGCTTGCTTTTATAATGGTAAGTAATGATACTATTGGATAATGGTTTCACTTGTAACCACATTAGGAACTAAGTTTCATCATATGAAAGGACAGATAAAATGTATTGGACAAGATGGTACTACATATGCATATCAATTCACTGATGAGATACCACAAGAGGTCATTACTTACCATCATCATGCAATAAAGGTATGTACGTTAATCATGTGACTACTGTGTGATAAATCATGTGACTGTTATATATGATTATGTTATAATTACAGTGTCTTCAAAGATGTAAAGATATTGAATCTATTATTAATACAATACATTCAGATGATGGTCCATTGTTTCCAGTATCAATTAGGAGGTACATATCATACAATATCTTGTATACAAATGTGTTAACTATGATTATTATAGACGTCCTACAATACATAGTACTTCTAAACCTCTCGATCAAAACCACACTTTACATCAAAAACATAATTCTCTTATTAGCCAGCAATTTCAAACTTCTCCCTCTATAATCCCTCCTATCATGGTAATTAGTGGGTGTGTTTGTGGGTGTGGTCACTTTTATTTGATACATATAGGATTCATCAAGAAGCCATACCTCATTAAGACGATGTAAAAGTGATATCACTGATAATGACATTCACAAATCTACATTACATAGACCACAAAGTGATAGTGGAAAGCATCAATGTTCAACTAAAAATATGCATATTAAAAGAATAGGCTGGGTTACACAGGTATGATATTTACATTATAATACATTAATGATAATTACTATATCTAACATCAGACTAGTAATGGTGAGTTACATGTACATTATAACGATGGACAACAATTAAAACTCAATTGTTCTGGTAATGATGGGGTACTGTTTATTAATGAAGATGGAGATACCCACAGGTCAGTCAGTCCATATATATATATATATATTATATAGATAGTAATTATTATATACTGTCTATAGGTATTATAAAAAGGATGTTATTCCAGAACCAGTCAGAAGAAAATTACAACAAGTACCACACATATTAGATACATTAATGTGTAACTATAACTAAATAGTTTATAATCTCTGAAAAGGTATGTATAGTATACCACACACTTAATAATAAATATAATAGTCAAGAATGAGAGAAAGAGAATAATATTGCCTTTGATCACTGTTGAGTTTCACGTGTGCTATTTTCGTTTAGTATTTCTTTGTCGTGGGGGCTGTTGATCCTCAGGTTCATTATGATAATAGTAATTATAATAATACCGGTCATATACTCTTCTCCTATTGCCACTGTTATTACCACTATCCCTAGAGTTATTAGTGGACTTATCCTGACCACTTCTCCGGTGTTCATCAGCTTTGTAACCACTCCTCCTATTAGTCTGGTCAAGACGTTTTCCCCTTGTACCACCAGACCGATCCTGACTCCTAATACTACCAGTACCCTGGTCCAGACCACTCCTCCTAATGCCACCAGTACCCTGGTCTTGACCACTCCTCCTAATGCCACCAGTACCCTGGTCTTGACCACTCCTCCTAGTACCGCCAGTACTCTGATCCTGACCACTCTTCTTAGTACCACCAGTACTCTGATCCTGACCACTCCTCCTAGTACCACCAGTACTCTGATCCTGACTACTCTTCCTAGTACCACCAGTACTCTGATCCTGACCACTCTTCCTAGTACCACCAGTACTCTGATCCTCACTACTCTTTCTATTACTAGTAACTGCCTTGTCCTGATCGTTCTTCGCACCAGCACCTTGACCACTAGTCCTTGTATCACTAGTAGTTGTGTCCTGATCACTCCTTTTCATGTCACTAGTAGTTGTGTCCTGACCACTCCTGCTAATAATTTTACTCTCCCTTATATCGATGCTTGTCTTATGCCCAACATATGTCTTTTCGTGACCACTCCCACTTCTTGGAAAACTTTCTTTTGTTTCATTATGTACATTTGGAGTAATACCTTGTTCTTCATTCTGTTCATTAGATCTTATCTCTTCACCTGTTGTTTCATCGCATAAGGTATCCTCTCTTGTAGTGTTTCTGTTCCCCGTTCCTCTTTGTCCTAAATATTGATGCTTTGGTTTTGCACGACGACCTTTTCCTGGATTAGGTAATTGACTTCTACTCTGTTTAGGAGGAAAAGATTGTTCTTTAGGTATAGTCTCATATTCAATAACAGGAGTGGTCTGCGTATCAGAATCCAATATCTCATTTTTATCATTGGAGTTCTCATTAGTTCTGTCAGATCCTTCACTTGTTAAAACTAGTTTGACTGGTTCTATAGGATCTACTGAACGAGGGAGAGGTTTCTCAACAGAGCCAAAAGGATTATCTGATTGAAGAATGGGAGCTGTTACAATAGGTTTCTCTGTGTTCTCAGACAACTGTTCCTCCTCCTCTTCTTCCTCTTGTTTCTCTTCATGTGTGACAACTGATGGGTAATATTGTCCGTGCATCATTGAAGGAGGAGGAGGAGGATGGGGGAACATGAAAGGATGCATAGGATAATAGCTCCATGGTAACATAGGTGGCATCCACATTGGTGGATATCCTGGGTATCCATATTGCGGGATCATCATAGGATTATGAGTCATCATGTGAGGAGGAAGTGTAGGCGGAGGCATCATCACACCATCTTGAGATGAATGTCGAAATTGTGTGTCTTCTGAAAGTGGTATGTCCTCTCTCGTCTCCGTTTCCAACTCATCTGGAGGCAGAGATTCATCCTTAACTAAAGGTGGAGCACTCTCTGTAGGGGATGTGGGTGTGGCTTCATGAGATTGAGTAGTTGAGCTTGGATTTATATTGGTTCCTGAACCTCTATCATCATCATCTTGATTCAAGTAGTTGTGAACTCCGTCTTCATCTTGTAACTGATCAGACGGGGTTTGTACTCTGTCTTCAGTTACTTCAGACTCCTCTCTGCTAGTAAAAGATGTAGCAACACTCAACTGTCCTTCTGCATATGCCATAGGAGAAGATATAAAGTCTTCAAATTGCATACAGAGGAGATCATTCAAAGTGTCTTCCAACTCTGGGTCTGCAATGTACTTGGAGTATAAATAAAGGCAATTTCGTGCAAACTGAAACATAAACTCTTGTCTACCTTCTGTAATAGAAATATAAAAATTAGATAAAATATGCAACAAGAAGAGAGAAATAGATAAAACAAACCATACCAATTGATCCTGATTTCAGTAGTTGAACTGGAGGGTTCATTTCTTGAATTAACAATTGCAAAGGATCAGGAGGAAACATAAATGGTGGTAGATGACTATTGGGTGGTAGATCCCCATTATTAGTAACTCCAATATGATGAGGTGGATTTACAGGAGGACCATCCAAATGGAATGTACGACCAGCATTCTGCCCTGTGAACTGTCGCCTATTATCAACCCCACCCCCTCCAGCATGTAGTATAGGCCATTCACTTTCTGGAGCCTCAGTAATTGAAGTAAAATTACCTTGATTTAATACATCTAGTGGATTTCCACGACCCATTAACGAGTTCATACGAACAGTTATATCTGAGAAACCTCCTCCATTTGCATACTGAGGAGGATATCGTTCCTGTTGACCAATGGAAGACACTGGTGGGTAAAAAGTGTATGGTCGTGGCTGATTTGTGTAGTTCAAAGACTCAGGAATGGCAGAATATGGCACATTAGGAATATTAGAACTAGACACTGGACTAACTACACCTGACACTGGTTTTAGTAGATCATTACCTGTCACTGGTGAGTCTGAAATTGGATGTGATTTACTAACAACTTCTGGGTTCTCTGGACTAACACTAGATGGTACTTTGATACGAGACGAACGAGGTTCAATACTTTCATGTTGATAAGAAACTGGTTGTGAATGTGTTTTAACTTCACTTTTCGGTTTAACTTGTGGATTTGGATAATATGGGTGTGCTCTTTGTACCTTGTTTGTTTTCTGTTGGGAGAATGGCTTACGACTCGATACTGATTGCCTTGTACCAGAAAATCCCTTTCCACTTGTCAACTTTCCCTCCTCAGACATGACAGATGAATTAGACACACCTCCTAATGAAATTAGTGATAATTAAAACTGACACACCCACTTAATACACATTTAACAGACACACCCACTTATTACAAAGCAAACACACACACACACACACACACACTTATTACACAGCAAACACACACCCACTTATTACAAAGCAAACACACACACCCACTTATTACACTGCAAACATATATACCCATAGCACACACACACATAATTACACAGTAAACAGACACACCCACTTTTACATAGCTAACACACAAGTCTACCTGTTGACTTGGTTTGTTTATAACTATTCATATTCATTCTATTTGATGAGCCTGTAAGAAAATAATACACAATTAAGTGATCACATGACTTGTCACAAGATATACCTTTTCTATGTTGTACTAGCATTATGTCTTTGAAAGGTACATCCAAACTACACAATTAATACATATACATGATATAATATATACCCATTAGATATCACTTACCTTTTATTTAAATCATAAATGAATACCTAACAAGTATAATAAAGATTATAACAAGTTTTAACAGTTATGAGTTACTATATATTTATATCACACCTACCTCACTAATCAATGAATGTCATTTCAATAGAATTAGGCAATTATATTCATTAGTATATTAAAAGGAATTACCCAGTTCCATATAATAATGGCTTCTGAAAACTTACATATTAATTAACCTACCTTAGCGGATGGTTTGTTACAATGCTGTATTTCTCCAAAGTATGTTTGATTATTAAGTGTGACTTGGCACTCATCACCTGGTGAAAACTGTATACTCACTGCATACTGTCTGTCTGAAATTTCATGATCTAAATCAATGAGGTGATGAATTGGAAAGCTATTAAGACACAAAACTCACTATTTTTTTCTCTCTTTGTCACTTCTAAAGGTGTATTAACATATATGTGACATGATAGAGCTTCCAGAAAATCAATACTTTGTGATGTCATTAATGCAGCCACCTGACGATCGAATGGTGAGGATACCATCTCACGTTTTTTCAATGTATGAGCTCTTTCTCTGTCTTTTGTACTCATAGTATTCTTCAGAACTTTATCAACCAAGATATCATATATGATACCTGTATATATATATATATATATTATATATATATATTAATTAATGTTCATTTGAATCTGAAAACTGACTTTGACAAAGTGCTGCATTTTGTTCTTGATTTATCCTCCATACAATATCATAGTGATTATTCCCAACATATGCCAACATTATCTATAATGTATTGACATTAAATAGTTCAACACAATGTTCTAACATACACTTACTGGAATCTCAGCATTTCTTTTTGGAGAAGGAAATTCTTTGAAAGTGACTAGTTGATTCTGCTGTTGATATACATGTATAACACGATTTAGTACTTCAGATAATGCCACCAATTCCATTTCTCCTCCCCATAACTGAGTATGTGAATATATGTGTATAGTTATAATTAGAGAATTTATAATGCTTATATCCTTACCAAACAATTACTCAGTTTCCAGCAATATTCCTTTATTGGTATTGTTAAGAACTGTATTAATATATGTATAATTTTTATTAAATTCAGATGAGCTCAGTATACCTCTGTAAACCTGGATTCTCTTTTCTTAATGTGTGTGGCACAAAGATGTCTCAAATCTAAATGACTAGCTTGAGTAAGCCATGCCTAGATATACATATAGATATATATATATATATATAACAAATGTATTATACACAACTATTAAATATCACAGTGTATGTGTGTACCTGCTCAGCTACAGCACGAAACAAACAGCATCCATCTTTAGCAACTGGTTTTCTTTTAAGTCCTCTCTTATGAAGGTATTCATCCAAAATACTAGCAGATCTTTCTTTCCACAATTTCTCTACTCTAGACATCTCTACATTCAGTAAATTGTGTAACTCTAATTAATGCCCATCTGTACATACCAAACACTTACTTACCTTCTATTTCTTTTCTAATTAGACTTTGAAGAGACTAGAAACCAGTAATTTCCTATTTCTGTGATATCCTGCAGTCACTGCAAAGAGAAACAAGGAGAGAAGGCAGAGACCTGTTTCACCTGTACAAACAGCAAAAAATTTTCCTAGGAGCGGGAAGAGAGGGACAGTCCCTCTTCTCTACTGCGCATGCGCAATCTACCTGGAATCAGTTTTGGGTGGTTTGAACCAATTTCCAATTTCTTGTAATATCCAAACACATTGTGATGTTACATTTACAAAGACAAGAATGGATGGTGAACTAGTAGTACTTGCAGAGAACAGATTAATAAATACTAAGGAAGATGGTAAGCTGATCAATTATAAAGAACACAATTCACTTATCTTGTTTTCTAGTTGCTGACATTGTTGAACAAATTAATCAGTTTGAAAATCTTGTTGCACTTAAACTAAGTGGTAATTCATATAGTGAGAAAGCAGCTGAGGCCATTGGCATTGCATTAACAAAACATAATTTATTACAACGAGCATTATGGAGTGACATGTTTGTCAGTAGACTGAAGACTCAGATACCTCAAGCATTGGTTAGTTCATCATTTGTGATTTATCAGATAATTTACGCTGTCCTCTTTTAGACTTGTCTAAGTAATGGTTTGATAACATCAGGCGCTCATTTAGTTGAGTTAGATCTTAGTGATAATGCCTTTGGACCAACTGGTATTGAGGGGATTGAAACTCTATTGACAAGTCAAGTTTGTTATTCTATTCAAATTCTCAAGTTTAATAACAATGGCTTGGGTATTGGAGGCGGAAAGGTATAAAATATATAATGTTCTTATATACCTAAAGTGATGGGGAAATTCCCCAAGATTCTATCTAGAGCTCTACTAGAATGTCATCAAGAAGCTGCTGACAGTGGAAACCGGTTTGCTCTGCAGGTTTTTGAAGCTGGACGCAATAGATTGGAAAATGAAGGAGCTATGGCATTAGCTGAAGTATTTGAGGTATAATGTGTATTAGATACATGCAATAATACTCTTGTTTGTATATAGATTATAGGTACTCTTGTAGAGATATCACTACCTCAAAATGGTATTTATCATGATGGAATATCAGCACTAGCTAAAGCACTTGGCAAAAATAAAGACTTACAAGTGAGTATTAATTTAGTTACCATCTTATCATAATGATTTAATTGTCAGATTTTGAATTTAAGTGACAATACACTGACAGAGAAAGGTTGCTTGGCTATTGCTGAAGTTCTTGGAGACCTACAAAATCTTAAAATTATAAATTTTGATGATTGCCTAGTCCAATCTGATGGAGCAAAAGCTCTATCCTCTGCCCTACAGGATGGACATCAGTTACTAGAGGTATATTATTATTATATTGATATTATAATCTAGTTAATTCATTAGGAACTACACTTGAACTTTAATGAGCTAGATACAGAGAGTGCTGTGGAAGTTGCCATATCTATGAATAACAAACAAGAACTGAAATTATTAAATCTCAATGGTACACTACATCCACATGTACTTTTTAATTACTACATCAATGTGTTTGTTTTTAGGAAATATGTTCGGAGAGACTGGAATAGAAATTATTAAAGAAACAATGGAGTCTAAAGGTCAACTGGATATTTTAGGATCATTAAGTGATGATGAAGGGGAGGAGGATGAGGATGAGAATGAGAATGAGGATGAAGATGAAGGAAGTGAGCCAGAAGAAACAGATCAAACCTCACTAATAACTAATGGACATTCATTGGAGGTTTGTCCCTCCTAACCTGTCAAATTTTTAATGATTATATTTTTATTGTGTATTATTATTATGAATTCTGTAATATTTATTATAACACATAATTATTGTTGTAGGTAACAATTAACAATTCATTATCATTTAATAATCCAGTCACTAATAATAGACTAGATGAATTGAGAGTACAATTAGGAGTGAGTCCTGCCTCATCATTGTTGCTTAATATTAAATATAATTAATTTAGAATCATCCATCACCCAAAATTGTATCTGAAATATTTGTAGAGGTATGAAAATGCTAGTAATTCTCAGTATATTCCTGTATATTCAATAGGCTACAGCATCATACTCCAACACCATGAGCACTAATAATAATGTGCACAAATTCATTGGTGAGCAAAGGTCACACGACTTATTAGTTACAATTTGTTATGTTTACAGATGAATGTTGTCGTCCATTATGTGAATCGGGTGAAATAAATTACTTTATTGATCAATTGCTAGTTCAAACAGGACTCATTAAAGTATGTGTGAAGTTATAATTAATATTTATTAACATAAAGCTTATATGCAGAGTGAAGACAAGAAATTCAAACCAATAGACCACATTGAAGGGCCACTATTAGCACTATTATATGTAGTCAGACAACACTATTTTCCTAAAGACAGTCGCGATATATTAATAACCTTTGTTTCAAGGTATATCTAGTGCTACATTATATATATACAGATAAAATATATTTCTTTAATTCCCTTGTTAGATCTAATACACCACTAGATTCTAATATTGATTTAAGACATAAACTTTTAGCTTCACTTCATAACACATGATAATCATGTGACTACATGTCATAATAACTACTACCTCTCTTCTTCACTGTCACTTTATAATCATAACAATACCAGTCTTCAACATTTGGCACCTATTATTAAAAAACAATTTCAATTATTATTATTATTATTATTAATAACCTGTTGTGGGACTACATCGTTGTTATCATAGTGATGTAATGAAAAATATTCTTTACAACCAACTTGCTGTATTGAGTCAAGTCTAAGTGGAACAGTACTCACTATAACTTTATATAGATCTTGTACTTCACATGAATCTGAACAAAACTTAATATAAAATAAATATAATGAATTCATAAATACCTTGTGGTAAGAAAGTCTGTATCTGTTTCAAATAATGAGAACTAACTCCTGATTCTCTCTTAGCAACTAATATATCATTACTTATAATACTCACACCACCTAGTTATAAAAATATAAAAATACTTTATAAACACTCCAAACCAGTTATACAAACCTGTATCTTCAACACACAATATCAACACATAAACAGGACATGCCCTGTTGTTATACAAGTCCAAGTGTATCAATTCACCCTCATAAACATCAATTTCTAAAAATTCAATTGATTATATAGTTATCATGTAATTATTAACTTACCATTTATATTAGTATTACCAAACAATTGAACCTGAAGACAAATATAGTTTGGAGTACTTACAAATACCGGTACTATCACTACTTCAGAACACAAAACAGGTTCTATAAATCGCCTTCTTTCTGGCCAGACAGAGGGAGTTTGTATAATGAGATTTGGTTGAGGGGGAAATTGTTGAAAGAATCTCAGCTCAAACATTTGTACCGGTATAATATCTTGTGAATCAAGAAGATCATCTATTAGAATATATTAATCACTGTTGCAAAATATAATTGATGTAACTTACCAGGAATTTTAGTTTGAAATTGTGTCAACTTTAAATTCCTTTTTATTGCAAAGTTGAGAGGATATTGTGGTGATATAGGACATATGACTGTTAACCATCCATTAGTAGATAATGAAATAATTCCTTCTTGATTAGGAGGAGGGGAGAATTCATACCCAGGATATTGGTTATAGTCAAGAGATATTTCTTCAACATGTGTAACTGAATAATTAATTACATCTACTAATAATAATAATAATAATAATAAACTCACCATCATTATGTAACTTTTGAAGAAGACGAAAACAAAAGAAATACTTTTTGCTAAAATCAAATTCACGTATATTTAGTGGAGTAAGTATCATTGTGTCTGCTCCCATTTCATTAATAAAATTAATATCACAAATCTTGAGTCTGCAAGATTTTTTAGGTCCTTCAAATCTTTCAGGACTCATTGATATTTTTGGTCTACAGAAGATGTTATATTGATGTGGAATCCACCCATCTTTTACACCTGCAAACAAAAAATATAAATGACAAGAAATCCTTATCATTATCTAGCTCACCTCTGACCTCTATTGCAGTTAATAAGTGGTTAGTTTTAAATGTGATATCAAGTATTGACTGAGGAACAGAAGGTGTCCAACCACTCTCTTCACCAAGATCACAAAGAACATTATCAATTGTACCAGTACTGTTATCTGAATTAGTAGACAGGCCAAACTCTTTTCCATTCTTCTCTTTACTGAGCAGTGGTTTAGCTAATCAATAAACAATTGATAATAATAATGAACAGTATATTAACACACTACCTTGTTCTGGATACATGTAACAGGAGTAATACATCTCTTCCAATGGAAATGATTTAATGTTCCTAATATACTTATTACAGGCAATGATATCTGTTGTTAATAACTGATTAAAACTAAGTCACCAATTATAATAATAACTCACTTATCATACTCTTTACTAATTCAATAGAAGATATCATGTGATTCAATCGAATAGACTTATCAATAACTTGAAATTTATGTTTATCATGTTGTTTCACTTGTATATCAGCTATATCGCTAAATATAATAATTAACACATGATGTAATACTAATATATACTGGTATACCTTATTCCAACTATCACTCCAGATTGTTTAATATATGACAAAAGTTCTTCCTCTAAAATACATTACAATCTCATCAAATATATTTTATATTTTGATATACTAACCAGACTCGGTGTTTTTCATATTTATATATATTTTAAATCCTTCCTCGCTCTCTAATACTCTACATACTGATACATACAACACACCCTTTTCTTGTACATTCTAAATTGATGATATATTTGAATATAATAACTAGAGAATGAACCAATACCTTAGCGTCCTGAAATGTATCCTTCCATTGTTTCATATCTTCTTCACACACACATACTGTACATGTTAATTTATCAACACTGTTTACCACACCATTAAATAGTACTTCTGGTTGAGTCAAGTGATATATATATACGGACTCATTCTGTCGTAATCCCATTAAACTACCACAACCAAGTGTTACTCTATCATCAGTAACTTCACCAATAAAGTGTATTGGAGAGGGAATATTCTTATATCCCAGGAACTGTCTGTCTACATCTCCCTATAATATCAATAATCCTCACATGATAGTCACATGACAGAAAACTTACCAGTATACATGGTTGAATCATTAGATCATCATGAAACTGAAGTGCAATAGCATCTGAGATATTATAATGAGTTATACTATCAGGTTCACCCCTATAATGATATATATAATTAATTGATACTGTATCACCAATACTAACCTATGCTTCCAATTCTTAACTACATGCATAAAAATATGTGATAAATGTCCATACTCTTGTACCATATTCTTTCTCATTACAGGACGAGTAGTGAATATTACATGTCTAACAAATACAGTCATAATATATCATCTCCTCTACATATCATTATTCACTAACCTACTGTTCAATGGACACAAGTGTTGCCATGGTTTCTCAGCTTCATGTAACTGTAGGACAAAGTAATCATGACATCATTATAATATAATATTTACCTGATAATAGTTTGTGTCTGTATCCCAGTAGCAATCAGCTAATATAGTAACATAATGTGTAGGCAATGATTTTAATCCAACTATCAACTGTTTCTCAGTAATGTATTCTTGAAACTATAGTAGACAGTAGATTATTAATAATTAGTAACACCTGGAATTATACATGTGTACCTTATGTTTAATAGTTACTCTATCACTCCACAATAAACACATTCCCACATCCTATAGAGTATAGTACATAGTATACTGTATATATAATAGATACTAGAGTACCTTAATTGCATAAGCCCTGCCTAGTATACACAGGAGTACCACAGTGTTCTCATCACATAAGCAACCCACATTCTACAAGACCAGTATAATTATATTTGTTATGTATTACTATTATATATACCTTTTCAAAACACTGTTTAACAAAATCTTCATAGGTCTGTCCTACACATTTATTCTCCATTAATTCAAGTGTTAAGTTAATTATTGTAAACCCAAACTCTTCAAATACACAACACAGTTCATTTCTACAAACAATAATTCCATTATAATTATATATAATAAATTAATTTTTATTACCTCAGTACTGATACAGGTTTTCCATCATAAAGTTTTAAATGAAGTTTTTCGTTTGGATTAGTGGAATCATAATACGTTTCCATTGATATAACTACCATTATCCTATCTGTTATTACAAGGAAATTAATATTCTTCATGAAGCATAAACTCACTTACTCTTTACAACAACACTTGAAGGAGTTGATGAAATGGAGAGTATATCAGCTTTATTCAACATACTGATATGTTCTTGCGAAATGGACTCCGGATTGTTCTCAATATGTTCTTGTACTATATATATAAAAATAACATAATAATACAATATCTAACAAATCAATGAATTATTACTTTTCTTTATGATATGTTCTGCTACATGTTGATGTCTTGGAACTTGTTCCTGTTGTTGTAATGTGATTATAAATTTAATAATTCCCTCTACACCAGAAGATATCACATCTTCAAGTAGTTTCTCAATTCTCTTATTCTGTGGAAGATATTGACTTTGCAGATTCTGAAATGTTCTGTTAGATATCATATGATTTTGTAATAACGTAGGTAGTAGATTAGATGATATCACATCAAGATTTGCTTCAATCTCTGGTTTGCATTCATACAGAACTTTAATGAGCTGTTCAGAGGATACAGGTGACGATGAGAAACTAAGTGGTTGTTCTAACAGTTCGATGACTTTGGCATGCCCAGGATGAGTTTTCTCTGCACGTAAAGCTCCTATTAGTGCATCAACAGCCTGCTGTCCACTTTTTAAAACAAATTCCAATAATTCCTGAATGGTTTCTGATTCTGCAATAGAAGATTCCCTGGATTTCAGAAATGGAGAGAGTACTGGCCTCCCTTGCAGCTCAGGTCCCAGAATTCGCAGGTCGATGTGATTCTGTAATGTTGAACTGTGTTTTTTTAACACTTCTAAAGATATCATTTGTTGTTTGCTTAATACTCCTGGGAGTTCTGCCATGATGATCTGCAATAGTGAACACGTGTAGTGGTGTAGTTTGGGAACTAAAGATCACGTGATTCAAACCTATGGAACAACTTTTGCAAGAACTGTTACAACAATTGGTGACATGTCAACCACATAACCCTTTCTCCTTCATTTGTCAACAGTATCCTAAACATTTTTACAGACTCTATGTGTACGTACATCTAGCCTCGTCCCCAGGCCCTTAATTAACAGGCGTGCTTGTCTCTTTCCATCTCCTGCTGTTCGTCGAATGATCAAGAAGGGTCTGGGAACGAGACTAACATACATCATGACAGCAGTTCTGTTTTATATAATTGTACATACCTTAAAATAATTAAACATAGTTTAAAGCAGAAATCAAATCCATTGGATAAGAGTTCAGTTGAGAGAGCTATTGATATAATGAATGTTCTTACAGTACATGATACCTCAGCTGATAGTTTCGATGATAGAGTTTACGAAGTAATTAAGCTGTTAGCAGATCCTAATACTGGTATGTACATACATGTATCTACACTACAGTATTATATATTTCTTTATGTAGATGTTATAACTAGTGGAATACCATTTAGTAATTATGAAGATTTTGTACATCAACTAACAAAGTAAACCATTTGATGACATGTATAGTCCCATTCCCATGCTATTGATGACATACACATCAGTTTCATAGCTAATTAATTCACTTCTCAGATGTGTGGATGTTTGTCTACATGAAGCTCTTTTGTCACACATGATGATCACAAGAGAATCACATGTCAATTTCCATCAATTAAAAGAGTTTATTCTTCATTTCATCACATTACAAGGTGACTAATTATAATATTACATTTAATTATATCTTATTAACTAATAGAATATTGTCACCAAAGTAGTATTTTATATGAGATGCTAGAGAGAAAAGGTGACATTTTTATATAAAATACATCATGTGACCTTGCATGTGACATATTTCAGGAAGAGTGAAACAACATGACATTGAAATAATCTTATCAGAACTTCAAAAATCAATGACGTCTGGTGAAATGATTCAACTACAGTAAGATTGATATCTATCTATCTATAAATACTTATACTATCATTACTTAACAGAAAGAATAATCAGATGCTATTTAATAAAACATTGAAAGAATCACATGATGATCACGTGACAGTGGAGGCATTCAAATTGATGACAACTGAAATATATACAAGATATATCTCCAGAAGAAAAAAAATTCAGCTAGTTAATTAAAATATTAAATACTAACCCTAAAATAGTATCAACAGTATTAGTAATACAAGAATAGCAATAGAAATATACCAAAACTGATTAACTGTTCTATGCAGTCTTCTTATTGTATAAACAAGATGATCCACCTAACAATTGAATATAATACATTGCAAATGAATACAAGTTATATAAATACCTTAGCTTGTAATACAGCAATCCTTTGATCTTTATCTGATGAAAGTGAGGTCTGTTTCACTGCTTTGGCTGGTTCCAGTATGTAACAACATTTTAATCTAATAATTATCAAAATAAACGGATTATATGTACCATTACTGTCTATCTTATTTATTATTATTTATTATTATACATTGTAAAAATAATAAACAATATATAATTATTAATGACAGATAATAATAAAATGACGACAGATAATAGATATAATAAACAATTTTATGTATTGTTTATTATAATATTGTTTATCATACCATTATCCTAATTGTATTGCATATATACCTGTATTCCTCAACTGATTTATTACTACTCAAAGTCTTCCAAAAGTTAGGTAGTTGGGCGGAGTCAGGAATAGGAGTACCTTCTTCAAACTGATATGCTTGAATTAGAAACTTATCCTGAGAGACTAATTCACTTGAGCCTGATATCAGTTTCACTTGTACACTAGCTTTACTCTTACCATCAAGTAAATTAATATTAGGACGAACTTTATAACGAGAAGGGGCTGTAGTTTTAATCTAATATAGAGTACCAGATAAATTTTGGTCTATTTATAAATAGAGAACTATTTAAATCTGACCTTGTAAGCAACCACATTATTAGTTGTATTTGTTAGATTAACAGTACACAGTAATTCTTCACCAGATCGACCAGAAAAAACCAGTTCGTCATGAGGACTAAGTAATGTTGATATAAGTATTTATTAATAAACTATAACTAATAAATACCTTATTAATAATAAATTATCGGTATTTTCCTCCGTCCAGATTTGTGACATTGAAGGAAGTGACATTGCTCTCTCATGAGGCTATAAATATTTATTATTATTAATAATCATCATATGTCATGATGTCTACCTGTTGTACTTGAGAACTTATTAGTCTATGTACTTGTCTTCGGCGATATCCTGGACTAATTGCCGACCCTTTGATCAGCTGATTATCAAGTGATTGATGTCTATCACAGTCCTCCTCCTCACTACCATAGCGTGATTGTCTAGTTGGTGGTTGATGAGGCGCAAACCTAACCTATTAATATAATGTTAATAACAACAACATTTATTAAGACATTTGTAAAATATAACCTGTTTTAAACTCTCCTCCTCTTCATCCTCATATGATGTTAGAGGATCTCTCTCCCAAACTTCATCACATTCAGAACGTAATGTTTCATACTCGCTATCAAAATCATAAACATATGGGTCATCACCTCCAAATTGTACCATTAACTCTGATGGCGACACATAGTCAGTTATATCTGACTTTGTTACAAACCTATATTACATAGTACTAAATGTCATATGATAGTCACATGATTCCTTCTCACTTTATCTTATTAACACCACCTTCGCTTAACCATGATTTTATAATTCTCCATGCAGCTAGTACCAAAAGATGGTCATGATAATCATCTGATAGTCACATGATAAGCCTACCTTGCATCATCCAAGGCATTTCAAACACCAAAATATAACCTAACGCACATGACAAATCACAGTGACATCATTATAGTGATGACCTCACCTAACATATATGGAAAATAGAACTTGAAAGAATTTATAAGAAATTTCACTAAATCCATATCCACATTACTAAGACCACATTCAGACACATCAAAAATTAGAGTCGTTTTCTTGTCAGGATAACGACGAGCCTATGCAAGATAAGTCATGTGACAGTCATGTGGAGGTACGAAATGACTAACATGTGTCTCCATACAAAAAATAAGAAACTTTTTTAATTGTGGAAGTCTCTTAGCATCTCTTTTATGTTTACGTAGATTCAGCACAACTGTAATCGTAAGGAGAGAGGAGGCGTGTCTGAAACATAACAAAGAATATTCATTCACTTACTAATTCTATTACCATCTCTATCTTCACCATGAGGAATACCCACACCAGTTTGAAAACACCAAGTTTCTATTTTATCAAAACTAAGTTCTATTTGAAGGGTAAATGAATAATACAATACAATAAATGTTAATAACAGTACCGTGCAAACCAAATGACTTTCGCCATTTGAGAGCTTCAACCTAAATAGATATAAAGATTCTGTAATCATTAATACTACATAACAGTCACTAAGTACAAAACAAATTGTAATTAAAATGTGTACGATATATATCAAATACCATCATCTCGTAAGCTGCTTCAGCATTTCCCATTTTGTGTTGTACAAATTTTCTTACATATGGAAGACATGTACGAACTCTCTGAACATCTCTGTCATCAAAACATCCTTAAAAGGAAGCAATACAACTGAGTATAGTAAACAGTAAACAACAACACAACTAAGTATCATAAACAATAAACAACAACACAACTAAGTATCATAAACAATAAACAACAACACAACTAAGTATCATAAACAATAAACAACACAACTAAGTATCATAAACAATAAACAACAACACAACTAAGTATCATAAACAATAAACAACAACACAACTAAGTATCATAAACAATAAACAACAACACAACTAAGTATCATAAACAATAAACAACAACACAACTAAGTATCATAAACAATAAACAACAACACAACTAAGTATATATCATAAACAATAACACAACTGAGTATAGTAAACAATAAACAACAACACAACTAAGTATCATAAACAATAAACAACAATACAACTGAGTAGCATAAACAATAAACAACAATATAACTGAGTATAGTAAACAATAACCAACAGTACAATAAACAATATATTATAATTATATTATATATATATATATATATATATATATATATATATATATATATATATATACATCTTACCATCCTTATTATCCTTGTATTCTTCAAGGAATTTTTTTTGCAACTCGATTGCAATTTTTTCAATATCCTAATAAACAATAAAAACAATGCAAACAACAACATCACTATCAATGTACAAACCTCTTGTGAAACTGGTGTGGCCATTCAGCTTCAGATCAGATACTCGCTCAGGGGTTAGCTTTAGGCCTGGGGTATGGTAGAGGGAGGAGTCAAGCCTTGTCGTATTCTTGCGCATGCGCAGTGTTTAAAAACAATTCCACGTTTTAGAATGGACAAGAAGGGGAAGACGCTCTCTGCTTTTCCAAGAAAACTGATTTGTAAATAGGGATCAATACTGGAAATATGTATCTCCTTAATATATGCTGAGCTACCAAAAAAGAAAAATACAAAGAGATAACTACTTTTAAAAGGTGAGTAAATTCTTTGCTGTAATGTATATATTACTGTACAGTTAAATCTCTTTGGAATATATATTACTAAATACTATCTTATTCTTTGTATTGAATTTCAGACACTATGAGCTGTTAACGGCAGATTATAGGACAGTAATTTAGGAATGTATTTTCAGAGTAGATTTAACCCAATATACCTGTAATTTAATCTACAGTAAATATCAATATTGAATAATTATTATAATATATATTATCTTTTTTCATATGCTGAGCTACTGAAAGCAAAAAGTACAAAAAGATAACTACTTTCAACAGGTGAGTAAATTCTTAATCTACAATGTATAATAATGTATTACTGTACAGTTAAATCTCTTTGGAATATATATTTCTAAATACTATCTTATTCTTTGTATTGAATTTCAGACACCATGAGCTGTTAACGGCAGATTATAGGACAGTAATTTAGGAATGTATTTTCAGAGTAGATTTAACCCAATCTATCTGTAATTTAATCTACAGTAAATACCAATATTGAGTAATTATTATAATATATATTATCTTTTTTCATATGCTGAGCTACTGAAAGCAAAAGGTACAAAAAGATAACTACTTTCAACAGGTGAGTAAATTCTTAATCTACAATGTATAATAATGTATTACTGTACAGTTAAATCTCTTTGGAATATACATTTCTAAATACTATCTTATTCTTTGTATTGAATTTCAGACACCATGAGCTGTTAACGGCAGATTATAGGACAGTAATTTAGGAATGTATTTTCAGAGTAGATTTAACCCAATCTATCTGTAATTTAATCTACAGTAAATACCAATATTGAGTAATTATTATAATATATATTATCTTTTTTCATATGCTGAGCTACTGAAAGCAAAAGGTACAAAGAGACAGATACTTTTAAAAGGTGAGTAAATTCTTAACTTGTGTTATTGTAATGTATTACTGTACAGTTAAATCTCTTTGGAATATATATTTCTAAATACTATCTTATTCTTTGTATTGAATTTCAGACACCATGAGCTGTTAACGGCAGATTATAGGACAGTAATTTAGGAATGTATTTTCAGATTTACCCGTAATGTAATCCACTTTTGTTTTGTAAATAGCAATACTGAATAATTATTAAAATTTGCTTATCTTTTTTTATATGCTGACTGACTTTGCTGAGCTAAAATAAAAAGAATTGGATGACTACTTTTATAAAATCTCTTTGGAAGGTATATCTCCAAATGGTAAAATGCTATCTTGTTTTTGAACAGTACTTTTAGATTTTGTATTAAGTTCTGTAGTAGATAATTTTCAAGTTCTTCATTCACATTTTATCATAGTTAGTATTAGCACATTATTGTTCATGAACTCTTCCTTTCAGTAAATTGAAGTTGCTACACACTGTTGTTTATGTTGATCAAGTTAGTACTAATTCAGCACATTAGAAATAGATCACTGAGCATTGAGATGTGGGGGGTTGGGCTCGTTTGTTGCATATTCCGAATTTCAGCGAGTTAGCTAAAGCAATTTATGTTATTCTGGTGAGTAAAATCAACTAACTATAATGTGTTCTCTCTATACAAAGCTATTCTCGTGTTTTAATTCACAGATTATATCTGTAGTGATTATGATTGACTAATAAATGATGAAGCAGAAATTATCAACAATACTTTTACTCGTTAGTTTCGTCACTTGTTCAGCTGTTATACAAGACTCGTCTTATATTATATACAGACAAGTAATATCAACACTGTTCATTAAAGATCAGATCATATATCAATTTGGAGGAGAGAGTACATCATATAGAATTGCTCATACCACACCTCTTTGTCCCAATGATACTTTCCACATTGACAGTGATACTGGAGAAATTTACCTGATTCAGAATATTAGTTTAGAGCTTGATCCAGTATGTATAAGTAATGGCTCAGTCAGTTACCCAGTATTGAGAACTTTTCAATGTTTTATTATTAGAACGGATACTGTACAGTCCATTGGACTGCTACTAGTAATTCATGTCATACCAAACTCTAACTTAATCAGTTTGGAATTTAGTCAATCTATATACAAGGCAAATGTTGTAGGAGGAGAAATAAATGCATTAGTTCATATTACAGGAAGCCTGACAGCACACAGTGTACCAACAGAAGGCTTAGTAATACCTACATACCAACTGATCAATGGCAATGAATATTTTGTATTGAAACAAGAAGTTGTTAACTGTATTTCATATGCTAAAATAGTAACTACTACACATTTAAACCGAACATTTTACAACTTGACCGTGCGTACATCCCACTCCACCACTACAATAGTAGTAGGTGTAATTTATAACAACTACTACTCTCCACAACTCATTAATGCACCTTCAACACTTAGTATAGTAGAAAACACTCCCGTTGGACTTATAATAACTACATTACAAGCTGTTGACATGGATGAAGGTCCAGGTGGAAGTGTGCGTTTTCAACTAACTGGTGATAATGAACATTTCATGATAAACCCGATCACAGGTAGTATATATGTAATATCTGAAACTGACTATGAGACTGAGAATAACATCAATATTACAGTATCAGTTTACGACTTGGGCCAGCCTCAGTTGTCAATTGAAAGTACAATAATGATATTCATACTTGATGCAAATGAGTACACACCACATATCAATGTCACTAGTATAATGAGTGTTATATCTGAGTCAACTCCCATTGGAACAACTGTTGCTACTATTGAGGTTAGAGATCTGGATTCTTCAAATATTTCAGTCCACATGACATCTGATATGTGTGTATTATGCTTTGAATTATCACATGAAGTCATACGTGATGATGGTAGCTTGCAATATGATATCATACTGACTAATGCACTTAATTATGAACAATATTCAACTCATACACTTGTCATATTAGCTACTGACAATGACATGCCTCCACTATCATCAAAAGAAACTATTATATTTGATGTAAGGGATGAAAATGAACTACCGTATTTCACTAATGGTGACGAGATTAGTGTGACAATATCTAATGGTGAACCTATTAATGCACAAGTGGTATACGCTAGTGCTGTTGATGAGGATGCCAATGATAATTTAACATATGCAATTGAATCGGGTAACACTCAACAGTTTTTCAGTATTGATTCTGCCACTGGCCTCATCAGTGTTGCTAGAGTACTGGACACTATGCTGACAAATCTAAATATATCAGTCAGTGACTCACAGTTCAGTGTGTATACTAGCATAATTATTAATATCATTTCATTGGATTATAATTCTCCACAATTCGTTTCTTCTATTTACATGCACTCTGTACCAGAAAATATCAGTATCACTACACCTGTATTTAGTTTCTCTGCTACTGATGTAGACAATGAATGTGGTGGTGCTATACGCTATAGTATAGTGAATGTTGAACTACCATATTTCACACTTGATCCAGTTTCTGGTTTATTGTATGTGTTAACTGAGGGACTACTTGACTACGAAACTAATCCTTCTATTACAATGACTATACGTGCTACAAGTCTTGGTAAGTATTTGGATAAGTTCAGTGACACACAATTTACATTAACTATCACAAATGTTAATGATAACACACCTGTCATCGCCCCTATTCAATGCCCATGTTTCATGATGGAAGAAATGGACTCTACTCAGTTCTGTCCTGCCTTAGTAGCTAGTGATCTTGATGAAGAGAACATTCTTGAATACATACTCGTATCTGGAGATGATAAATTCAGTATCAATTCCTCGTCAGGTATTGTCTCGTCTACTAGTGTACTAGATTATGAATCCAATAGCTCGTATGTACTGTATGTGGTTGCATCTGATGGAGAACATGTTTCAGAACAAGTCAAACTTGTTATACAAGTATTGGACATTAATGATAGTCCGCCCAAATACACAAGTGATATATTTCTAAATGTACCTCAAGATACAGAGATTGGTTCTCCACTTGGTAGTGTGGCAGCATATCATCAGGACACTGGATACAATTCACTTAGTATGTATAAGTATAGTCCAAGTAATGAATTATTCTATTTGGATCCACTATCTGGAGTGTTGTATCTTAATGGTACTATATCATCTGGTACTAGTTTCTCATTTGTAATTACAGCTAATGATATAATGGATTCTACTCAAACAACAAGTACTAATGTGACAATAAGTATTGGAGAAAATCATAACATTCCACCTAGATTTACTTTATCATATGATAAGCGATTTGTATCTCGTAATCTTCCATCCTCTTCTACTATTGCTGAAGTAACTGCAACAGATGAAACCGATAATATAGAATATGAATTATCAAGTGATGTATTTAGTATTGATACAGGCACAGGAACCATTTCTCTCTCACAATCTCTGACAGGAAAATTATCTACTCTATATTCACTGAATATCACTGTTAGAGATGATGGCATACCTTCTTTATCAAACTATTTTGTATTAGATGTCCTCGTATACTCACCCAATACAATAGTAGATAACATCGAACTCACTCAAAATGCAGGTGTGGGTGTATGTTCATATGAAGGATATGTCACTGAAGGTTCAAATGAGGAGCTAAAGGTTGTTACCATGGCAACATCACAAGGTGGCCAGACAATTAAATATGCAATTATTGGTGGCGAGTTTCAGAATTCTTTCATCGTTAGTGATCATATTTTGAAAACTACTAATGACCAAGGTATTGTGTTTGACAGAACTCAACATGAAGCTATATTTATCACTCTGAGGGCAGTATATGGTAATCTCTTTCATCTATGCTCTGTAACTATTATTATCAAAGACATTAATGATCATGGTCCTATATTCTCTAGCAGTCACTATTCGGTACAAATTTACCAGTCCACTCCAGTTGACTCCTCTGTATTTCAATTCCAAGCCACAGATTTAGACTTGGGATACAATGCTACTACGCAATACACACTGCTCACAATGTCGACTCCCTTTAGTGTTGATAGTAAAACTGGTATTACTCGTTTGACTGGTCCTCTTAACCAGGACACGTATAATCTCAATGTACTAGCTACAGATATTCAGAATTCATCAATGAATGACACAACATCACTAAATGTAATTGTCCTCAGTACCAGCAACACTGCTCCTCAATTTCCCCAGATAATTTCATCCATTACCGTATCAGAAAACCACACAATGAATACCAGTATTGTAACTATAGTAGCCAGTGATACAGACACTGGCGTGCAAGGACAGCTGAGCTATTGTCTGATGACATCAACTGATCTATTCTCGATTACTACAAATGGGGAGCTGTTCTTAATACAGAATTTAGATTATGAGACTCAACTGCATACACACAATATATCTATTCTTTCGTACGACCAAGGTCCTAATATTCAAACTGCAGTAGCTTCATTCAAAATCCTGATTGAGGATGTAAATGATGAGATACCTACATTTCTCACTGATACTTACATTGCTAGTGTAAAGGAAGGGTCAAATGAAGGAGTACAAATAATAACAGTAGTAGCTTATGACAGTGATACTGGGACTAATGGAGATGTACAGTACATTATTTCTCCTAGTGATGATCGATTTAATATAAATTCTACCACTGGTGCTATCAGTACTACATCAAATCCTGTAAATCGTGAATCACTTGATAATGATGTGATAAGTCTAACAGTAGTAGCCAGTGATCAAGGTAGTGTGATATCATTATCATCCTGTGTGACAGTGAATATCACTGTTATTGACAAGAATAATTATCGACCTATGTTCAGCAATACCGATTCCCAAACTGTTCAAGTGCCTGAATCCCAGACTCTTGGTTCTGTAATCCATACTATATCAGTTATTGATAATGACATTGGTTTGAATGGTGAATTACGATACACTTTACAAGGCAATGACAGCGATATATTCAAAATTGATAGCATCACTGGAGATATTTCTCTCTCTCGATACTTGGACTATGAAAGTGATTCACACAAATATGAACTAACCATTACTGTCACTGATCTAGGAGAGCCTACACTCACTGCTAGTCAAACAATCACATTTCAGATTACCAACATCAATGATAATTATCCGACATTCTCTCACAACATTTACTATTGTACGATATCAGAGAATCCTGAAACAGAACAGATACTGACCCTCACAAATGAAACTTGTATAGTAAATGCCATAGATGGAGACTTGACTGATAATACCATTTCCTATTCTATTGAAAATGGTGATGGCACATTCAGTATCGATTCCAATGGTGTCCTAACACTGACAACACTAACTGGTATTGACTATGAAGTAAATCCGCAATATATAGTGCATGTAACTGCTATAGATAGTGGTTCTCCCAAGCTTTCTTCTTCTGCTGTGGTAATAGTGTATTTGGAGGATGATAACGATTTAGTACCACTGTTTGATGATTACAATACAATATCAATACCAGAAGGTCTTCCAATAGGCACTGTATTATTTCATTCACATGCTATTGACAGAGATTCAGCAGACAATTTGTTGAGTTATAGTATTCTATCTCAAACCAAAATATTTCAACTGAATGCGATATCTGGTGCCATATCATTAAGTAAACTACTTTTCTATAACAACTTTATAGATCAGTATGCAATCGACATATTAGCATCGGATAGCGAAGGTAAAAGTGAAATACAAACATATGGAATTAGTATCTTACAGACCTACAATAACCCAGCAGCTCCTCAATTCTCCTCGAGTCTCCCTCTGGTTTTGAGTATATCTATATCAACTCCTATTGGAACAGTTATTGTTACCATGGTAACTATAGATCCTGATGACCAGGTGGACAACACTGTGCAGTATTATATTATAGGACCTGCTAATGGTGTCGGATATTTTTCTATTAATGAGACATCCGGTGAGATATATGTTAGCTCTTCATTATTACCTGTAATCGGACAGGAATTGAATTTGATAATACTTGCAGTAGATTCTGGTTCACCACCTTTGTCTTCTACATATGAATTGAATATAATTCTGATTGATGATCCAGCAAGTAAACCTTATTTCACTTCTCCTGTTTACGACATGTTTGTTTCAGAATCTCAAAGCAATGAGGACTATATAATAGGACATGTAAGTGCGTTAGTTAATGGTGGAATAGAGAGTGATGTGTGTTACTCACTTGGTAATAATAGTCAACAGGTCCCGTTTGATGTTAATACGAGTACAGGAGCTATATATGTCACAGGGTCTCTTGATAGGGAAACTGAGCACTACTATATGTTCACTGTAGAGGCATATAGACCTGATATCGTTGGTATATCTATTGCTATGGTTACCATGGAAGTAGAAGATGTAAATGACTTCGTACCGAGTTTTCAAATACCTTTTTCTGAAATATGTCTTTTTTCAACTTATCCTGTGGGGGTTAATCATACAATACTTCGTATGTTCACAGTTGATAAAGATGATGGCATTAATTCAATCTCGTTGTACTCCCTTATACCAGAAAATACACCATTTAATATCAATAGCAATACAGGAGAGATATATCTAACCAGTATACCAAGTGGAGACTACAATTTAACAATCATAGCAAACAATCCTCCTTTACAACAACGCGAGTTAGACATTACAATTAGTATTACTAATCCCATTACAGGTAACAATGATATCGTGTGTAATAATGATACAGTTATAATACCAGAAGATACCAATATTGGTACAGCCATCCATACACTATCTGTATCAGATACCTTAAAACATTATTCCATACAGAAAACACCTGAAGATTCTTATAATGTGTTTGCCATACACCCTTCCTCTGGTGTAATCTATCTAACCACATCTCTTGATCGAGAGACACAAGACTCGTACAATATATACATTGATGTATGGGATGGAGTGAGTAATGTAGTAACGTGTTTGTTAACAGTCAGCATATCTGATATTAACGACAACATTCCAATATTCAGTGAATCGTTATATTCATTTTCTGTATATGAAAATGCACCACCAGGAACCATCATTGGGACTGTTAACGTCACTGACTTGGACATAGATGGACCGTTTCATTTTGATATAATAGATTCACAAGATCATACAAGTATGATGTTATTTGGTATTAATTCTACTGGTAATATCGTTGTGTCTGAAATGTTGGATAAGGAAGAGTTGCAAACACAACATGTGCTAACAATATCTGTAGCTGATGATGGAATACCACAACTCAACAATTTTGTGCGAGTGAATATTGAAATATTAGATGTTAATGACAACCCTCCACAATTCATTTACCCAATACCCAATATTACGATATTGGAGAACTGTAGTGAGGCCTCTACTGTGTTCATTATTAATACTTTTGACCCTGACGAGGAAGGGTCTGTGAGATATATTCTACATAATATTGGCTCTGACCCTTTTGTTATTAATGATACTACAGGTGAAATAACAACGTCAGGACCTCTGGACTACGAGACTGTTTCTGAATATGAACTTCAAGTTCTTGCCTCAGACACTACAGATGTTTCTGTAAACTATTCTACTTACTTATACATATCAGTCTACAATGTTATAGACACATTACCAATCCTCAGTGAAGTGGACTCGGTCCTGATACCAGAGAACCAAATCCCATACACGTTTGTGACAATACTATCTAATTCAAATCCACATGCTGTTATATATAGTATTATCAATGGTAATGAATTGGAACACTTTGTAATAGAACCTTTTACAGGTGTAATACGAACATTAGTACCCTTGGATTACGAGGCCATAACGTTATACAATCTAACTATCAGAGGCTCATTTAATAATGAATATTATTCAGAAAAGACAATAACTGTACAAGTAATAGATCAGAATGACAATCCTCCTGAAACCACACCCACTAATCTCACATTTCAACTATCAGAGAATTCATCAACACTCACAGAGATTGCTTTTGATCTTGGATTTCATGATGCTGACTCGGGTATTAATGCTATCATTAAGACAGCTGTGATATTGGATTCCATCGCTAATGAATATTTTCAAATAAATACAAGTGGTGAGGTAACATTGAAACAAAAACTGGATAGAGAAACAAAAGAAGTTTATCAGTTTGAGATTATTGTTACCGATAGTGGAACCCCACCTCTTTATTCAACGTATATTATAACAGTGTTTATCACAGACGATAATGACAACAGTCCTGTATTCTCCCATCAGACATATGAATTTACTATTAGTGCACCTGTACTTGTTAATGAGCCATTAGTCTCAGTGCTGGCTACTGACAATGATGAAGGACCAAACGCAGAAATAACGTATACCCTTTTGAGTGGTTCAGAAAAGTTTTACATTGAGTCTCAAACAGGTAGATTGGGTATTCATGACAACTTTAATCTTGAATCTGTTTATACATTGCTAGTGAAAGCTTCCGATACAGGAGGTCTGAATGACACAGCGATGATACTGATTACTATAAGATACTGTAGTTTTAATTCATTAGCATTTCAACCTGCTGTACATACTGTGTATATTCCTGAAGACTCTCCGATAAACTCTAAAATTATCACACCAATACTGAATGAGTTTGATCGTACTGGTTCTTATGTATTCCACATTTCAATGCCTACAAGATATTTTAATATCAGTTCTACAAATGGAGAAGTGTTTGTAAAAGAATCTCTTGATAGAGAGACTCAATCAACTCATAATCTAATAATACAAGTTATTGATACTACATCTTTCGCACTGAGAATAGCAGAATTGACACTCTTTATAATTGTCACTGATGTTAATGACAATCCGCCAGTTTTTATTAACACGCCTTATGCCTCATTTGTATCTGATGACTCTCGTATTGGATCTCAGGTTTTCCAATTAGCTATTGAAGACCCAGATGAAGGAATTAATTCAGAAGTGGTTTATAGTATCACAACAGACTCTGATTCATTTGCTATTAATCATATTAGAGGTATTATCAGTGTTGCTCAGTCACTTGATGGCTATAATCATGGTTCAGTTATAGAAATAGCTGTAGAAGCCACAAATGAAGGAGAACCCCCGTTAAAATCAAATACAACAGTACGTATAACAATTGTTAATTCGAATGCTCCTAACTTCTCACAGGACATTTATACAGCAACAATTCCTGAGTCAACACTATCAGACTCTATAATCATTTCAGTATATGCTACCTCCAGTAGTCAAAATTCTATTCTATTCTATAGCATAGTTAATACGAATGATCCAAAATTCCCATTTTCCATTGACCCAAACTCTGGTAATATAACACTTAATGACAGAGGTGTTGACTATGAACAATTATCATTGTATTCATTCTTTGTTGATGCTGATGATATCACTAATGGTCTCTCCACTAGAGTACAAGTAGAGATATCAATTAGTGATGTTAATGATGAAAGTCCAGTTTTCTCTGAAGCACTGTATATTGTTGACGTGGATGAGAATATTCTTGAAAATTCCACTATCGTAAACACTATAGCAAATGATTTGGACACAGCTCCAAATGCTCAGATTACATACTCTCTCGAATCTAACAACCTTCAATTTAGGATTGATTCCACGACAGGTATCATTTCAAATATTATGTCCTTTGATTTTGAGACCCAGACCACTTACGAGTTCATAGTTTTTGCCACTGACAGCGGAGCTGTACCTCTTGAAGGATCTTCAACAGTGAGAGTTATTATTAATAATATTAATGATAACGCCCCAGTATTAGATAATATCACAGGAGCACTTCTTGTATCAGAAATACCAGATCCAGGAACTCTAGTAACACTAATATCTGCTTCAGATCCAGATAATGATGACATCATTTATGATCTTGATGGATCTGATAATTTTGAAATATCTATTGATGGTTTATTACGAGTTACTCATCAACAAGATGTGATACTAACAGAACCACAATACACACTGATAATAACAGCTAATGATGGCAAATATACTGTTAATACTAGTATTACTATACAAGTACTTGATATTAACGACAATTCTCCAGTATTCAACCAGTCTATATATTACGCTAATGTTACTGAGAATTCATCCCCAGGTGTGTACATCGTAACTGTTTATGCTACTGATGCTGATAGAGGGTCTAATGCAGCTATTCAATATTCAGGTCACTTGGAATACTTCAGTGTTGATTCTAGTACAGGTGTTGTAACTACAGCATGTAATGATAGTGACTGTGTGATCGATAGAGAAACCAATGAAGTTTACAATTTAATTGTAATAGCTAGAGATGGAGGAGACAGAACAGACACTGCTGTCGTCATGATATCAGTGTTAGATGTCAATGACAACAATCCAAAATTCACACAAGACACATTTGCAGTATACATTCCAGAAGAGAGTGATGATGGCACTTTTGTAATCACTGTAACTGCTACTGATCCGGATGAAGGTTTAAATGGGACAATTACATATGAGATTGTGAACAAAACCAATACTCTTCCATTTGTCATGAATTCTGATACCGGGCAGGTTACTATCCTCGGAGAAACAGACCATGATACTCAGCCAACATGGACGTTTATTGTCATGGCAACAGACGGTGGAGGTCTTACTTCCAATACTGCCACAGTAATTGTTAATCTTACAGATATTGCTGATGAAAATCCTCAATTTTCTCAGAGTGTTTATTACATAAATGTTATCGAAAACACAATTCCAATGACACCAGTTTTGACAGCTAATGTGACCTATCCTGAGATGTGTTTCTCTCAATCTTTCTCAATATTTGTGGCAGAGGGAGTTCCTTTTACAATTGACAATGATGGAGTGATTAGGGTGGGTTCTGAGACTCTTGACAGAGAATCTGAAGATATGTACTCATTCAATATCATTGTCGAGTGCCTTTATTATTTAGGACTTGATCTTACTTTTAATCCAATATTTGATTCTCGTTTTGACAGTGCAGAGATACGTGTTACAATTACTGATGATAATGAAGTACCAAGTTTCCCATCAAATCATTATGTAGGTACAGTGAGTGAGACTGCCCCTCTCAATACAACAGTACTTATTATAACAGCCACAGACCATGATTTAGGAGATAATGGTGAAATAAGATATAGGATAAGTGATGACATGTTAATACCATCATTTGATATTGAACCTGTCTCTGGAGTTGTGTTTGTTTCAGATAGTTTAGACCATGAAACAGATGAATTACATGTATTTGAAATTGATGCTTTTGATCTCGGAACACCCTCTTTGTCAGCTAGTGTGACTGTTATAGTTGCTATACTGGATGACAATGACTCTCCTTCTACTTTTGTGTGTGATGCACCTGATAATATTTGTATCTTCAATGTATCTATACCTGAAAACACACCCACTAACGCATCCATTATCACTCTCAGAACCAGTGATCCAGATGACGTTGGTACAATTTCGTTCCAACTAACAAGCAGTGACTTTTTGGTAACATCATCCGAGAGCAGTGATGTTATTACAGAGGGTATTATCAGGACATCAGGACCACTAGATAGAGAAACACAAGATTCTTACACTTTTGAAGTGATAGTTAGCGATGGCATACACACAGACACATCACTATTGATTGTTAATATAACAGACATTAATGACGAATACCCAGTATTTCAAGATGAAAATTTCGAAGTTGGTATTCGTGAGAATTACCCAACACACGTGATTTTCACATCTGTGAATGCGACAGACAAAGATGAAGGAGTTAATGCTGAGATAACATACACAATTCTTGATAGTCCTCTCATTAATACCATATCTATAAACAGTACAACAGGAGATGTGTTCTTTCTTGTATCGCCAGATTATGAAGAGTCTAATCGTATCGAGTTAAACATACAGGCTACTGATACTGGTGGACTACAAGATTTTGCTACTATGGTGATCAACATTCTTGATGAAAATGACAATGCCCCTGTATTCAGTGAAGTTAATTACACAGCAACAATATATGAAAATTTGCCTGATGGAACTGATGTTAGGTATGTAGTAGCTACTGACAGAGACAGTGATCTTAATGGTTTAGTGACATATTCTCTTGGAAATGAATCTAACGAATATTTTCAAATTAATCCCACAACAGGTCTGATAAAATCTAAAGCACCTGTTAATAAAGAAGCTAATGACAGCTTTGTGTTAATAGTAACTGCTAAAGATTTAGGACAAGATCCTTTGTCTGTAGAATCTACAGTGTTAATAACTGTGCTTGATGTTAACGATAATGCTCCTGAGTTTAGTAGTCCTAGTTACACAGCTGAAATATCGGAAGAAGCTTCAATTGGGACAATAGTACTGACTGTGTATGTTACTGATATTGATGAAGGGTCCAATGCTAAACTAATATTTGACTTGACAGGACCCAATAATGATGATTTTATCTACGAAGTGATTCCAAATGGTGTGAATATCACTGTAGCGCAGAATCTAAACCATGAGAGTATTTCAGAATATCAGCTGTCATTAAGAGCAATTGATGGTGGCATCCCCAGTCAAGAAAGTGCAGTAAGTATATCCATATATGTCATTGATGAAAATGATAACACACCCTCATTCCAGTTTCCAAAATACAAGTATGAAGTTCCTGAAAATACTGCTATTGGGTCGATTATTGGTACAGTATCAGCTGTTGATTTTGATTCCAAAGATTCTAATCTCACATACTCATTCCTAAACCATGTTGATGACTTTAGTATCAATTACCAGACTGGTGAAATAAGTGTCCGATATCAACTAGATCATGAGAATGTTATTGAATATATATTTACTGTAATAGCCAAAGAACAGAGAGCTATTCCAAACACTGCACAAACAATAGTTGAGATTACAATACAAGATATCAATGACAATCCACCTGAGTTTATTTGCACTCAGAACTCCCTATGTCCAATGCGGAACTTGAGTATTTATGAGAACAAACATCCGAATGTTCTTGAAACCTTTCATGTTAGGGACCTAGATTCTGTTACAAATATTAATGCCATCACATTTGATATAGGTTCGGGAGACACTGATGAAGAAGGAAACACTCTTTTTTCTATTGATCCTCTCTCAGGTGAATTGAGTGTGTTAGTGTCACTAGATAGAGAAGCAAGGGAAGTGTACTATATTGAAGTAACGGCAACAGATAACGGAGTCCCATCTTTGGTGGGGACTAGCCATGTCACTCTCATTGTTAAAGATGTCAATGATAATCATCCTGTAGGTAAGGAACAACATGTGTATGCGTACATGAAAGATGGAAGACTTGGATCGACTAATTTCGGTAGAATAGCATTCAGTGACAAAGACATTGCTAATAATCATCTTTTCACAATACAAAATCTACCCAGTTCATTTGTAGTTGATACACAGGGGCAGCTCTCTATTGACTCGTCATCTCTTACTCCCAATATATATGAATTGACAGTTGTTATAAATGATACATTATATAATGACACTATTGTATCTACCACTAGTATTGTAACAATTGAAGTCAAGAATGTTTCCATGGAAACTGAAGATGATACCATCACCATGTTAATATCCGATATGACACCCGAAGTATTTATAACTGAGCACCTAATATTATTTCAAACTGAAGTCACATCTCTATTATTAGAAATAGTTGATGACTTCACAAGTCTGTTTGTATATAGCATTACAAAGTCCTTGTACTCATATAATACCACTGAGCTCTCCCTATCAGCAATCTTGCATGATAAGACCTATCTTCACAAAGACATATTAAAGTATTTGCTACACATATACAGAGGTGGTATAGAGAGTAGTACTAGTATTAGTATATTAACAGAAGACCTAGATTTCTGCTCAATGGAGCCTTGTTCATTCAATGGTTTGTGTTTTGTTGACATTCAATATGAACTGCCTACAATTATCATTAACAAACACACAACAACAGTATATCATGGACTACAACCTGAAAGACAGGTTCAGTGTACTTGTGTGGCAGGACATACTGGTCTAACTTGTTCTGACAACCAGTCATCATGTGATGAAAATACGTGTCACAATGGTGCTCATTGCATTGATATACCATATGTTACAGGGTGCCTATGTACTCAAGGCTATATTGGAGAGTCATGTGATATCTCCTATCCATCACATGACCTTTGTACACCTTCGCCATGTAGTAATGGAGCAACATGTACTTATAGTGATGTTGGATACACATGTACATGTCCAACAGGTTTTACTGGTAAAACCTGTAATACCAGCACAGACACAGAACTTTATGGTTGCTATGGCAACCCTTGTTTGCATGGAGCAGAGTGTATATGGGATGACCTCTCGATAAGTTCTTACTATTGCAATTGTTCTTCAGATTACAAGGGTACTCGCTGTCAAACTTTCATATATGACTGTTCCTCTGAATGTGATGGTTGCGTATACTCTCCGATAGGTTCAACATGCATAACCACACCCATTACCTGTAACGAGCTTGAATGTCCACTTACGTCATCTTGTGTACAAGATGGCAATAAAGCAGTCTGTATTGATGATTGCAATCCTAACCCTTGTCAAAATGGTGGCCAATGTGTCTACCAGTCCCCTGGTTACTATTGCGTGTGTTCCTTGAAATATTCAGGACTAAATTGTGAATTAACTACAGCAACATTCAATGGTAGTTCGTATGCTTTGTTCCCTTCATTACCACTTGTGTCCAATGGAGTAATTTCACTTGATTTCATTACTGAAGATGAAGATGGAGTGTTGCTATTTACTGGAAGAGTTGATACTCAAACTAACGATTACTTACTTCTTCATATAAAGAATGGATCGGTAGAATGTGTGATCTCATTTGGAGGAGAACCCTCTACTTTACGTATTAATGACTTCTCAGTTAACGACCAGTATTGGTACACTGTCACTATTTTCTACTCTCCAATGGTAATACATTTTGTGAAGTATACATGTACACATTCATCCATGCTACCACATCAGTATGTTCGACATACACATAATACATATAATATATACTTAGCAATTTACCTTGCCCCACCTCACCTTATAAGGCATGGCAGGGTAACGTAGGTTACTTTTTTGATTATATTACCCTTGATTTTACCTTTCCCTACCTTACATTATAAGCTATAGGTTATTCATTATTTTATCCTCTTAACTTACTCTTACCTTGCCCTATATGTTACCTCTTACTTGGCCAGTTTGCCCTATATAACTTACTCTTATAGTTAAGCTATACAGACTATTTATTTACCTTTCCCTGCCTCACCTTATAAGGCATTGCAGGGTAAGGTAGGTTATTATCTTGCCCCTTACTTTACCTTATGTACCTTTCCCTGCCTCACCTTATAAGGCATTGCAGGGTAAGGTAGGTTATTATCTTGCCCCTTACTTTACCTTACGTACCTTTCCCTGCCTCACCTTATAAGGCATTGCAGGGTAAGGTAAGTTATTATCTTGCCCCTTACTTTACCTTACGTACCTTTCCCTGCCTCACCTTATAAGGTAATGCAGGGTAAGGTAGGTTATTATCTTGCCCCTTACTTTACCTTTCCCTGCCTCGCCTTATAAGGCATTGCAGGGTAAGGTAGGTTATTATCTTTCTACCTTACATACCTTTCCCTGCCTCACCTTATAAGGCATTGCAGGGTAAGGTTTATTTTACATCTTAACTTGCTCTTACCTTGCCTATATATCTTACTCTGCCTACCTTATAAGGGAACAGGGTAAGGTATACAGGCTATTTATTACGTAAATTTACCTTGCCCTGCCTTACCTTATAAGGCATTGCAGGGTAAGGTAATGTTACACCTTATAATTACTTTACCGTTACTTTACCTGATCTTATCTTACATTTCCTACCTTACTTTGTAAGGTTAATTTTGCTTAGTACTCTCTATTTTATCTTACCACGTTATCATTGTTACCATATGTACCTCACACCTACCCACTGACCTTGCTTTACCTCTTATTTCATCTCTAGAACATTGGTTTGTCAGTCACTAGGTACGAGAGTCCTTACCTACATCGACAACAATACACAACGATAAAGGATCATTAGTAAGTGATTTCATGCATTTTGATATTGATTTACTTGTGATCAACTACAATCACAGCTATCTTGATGTGACCACACCCATTTTTGTTGGTAACCTTCCTTTTGAATTCCAAAACCCTTCACCTCATAATACCTCTTCGTATACTGGCTGCATTAGAGATGTCATTGTCAATGGAGATTATCTCGATTTCTCAAAGCCATTATTACAAGAAGGATCCAGTAATGGTTGTTTATTCACAGACAGAAATTGTGCAGAAAGTGCCTGTGACAATTCAGGTGTATGTGTTGGACATTGGGTGGGGTTTCAATGTCTGTGTTCACCAGACTATGCTGGAAACACATGTAGTGAAGGTTAGTTAAACACTTAACTATGGCCATGTTGCTCTTAAGTAGTTGTGTGAAATTGTTAGCCTTCAGTTGTTGTGAAGGATGAATGGTCATCAATAATACTTTATACATAATAATATTAATCAACGTTCTGCTTTGCTCATAATTCATACAATTTAATAATTTCTCTTTAGTATCAGATTCAGCATTTTTCACTGGAAATAACTACATTCAATATGAAGTGATCATGACATCAGGTTTGTAATTTCAGTCATTACATATACATATGACATATGCACATAATTACATAACTATACAATGAAATGTCTAACTACACAGATGAGCAAAGAAAACGAGAGACATCTTTGTACACTACTGCTACTACTGTTATCAGTCTTTCTTTTTCTACTACTTCACTCAATGGAGTACTTGTTCAAATGGGAAATAATAATTCAGATCATATTATAATCAAGGTTAACATTACACTGTTACCATGACAGTTATAGTAACCTCAATGTACCATAATACCATTGTATATACATTCCACTCTTTCTCTCCCAACATAGATCGCAAATGGTTACTTGATGTTTCAACTTAATCTAGGAGGCGGTGTGGTCACATCTCAAATCAACACAGTTACAGTTAATAATGGTTCGTTTCATGACATTTTATTTACTCGTAGAGGAACCACAGCAGAGCTTCTATTAGACAACATGTATATATCTCGTAGCGTTACCAGTGACAGTGAGATGTTGTTAGATATATTACATAATGAAATATACATTGGAGCTTTTGTCCTTCAATCAACACATAGTAATGGATATCAAGGATGTATTTACGGAATAAAACTAGATAATAATGACATGCCTGTTAATGGAGCTAATGAAGCATTCATAGCTACCTCATCTAACGGAGAACCTATTCAACCATGTACAACAATGAATTCAAACACTCCAAGTTTCTTTGCTATCTTTGAATCTTTGTATATTTTAGTCGGTGTAGTTCTTGCAGGACTGCTAATACTCTCATGTACATTTGTTATATTATGTAAGTGTACACATTACTGTTACACCAAACAAAAAGGGTCATTCCCTGTGCAAGAAAGAACACAATTTATCGACACCAACTCTTCTATTGAAACTCCAAGACTATACAGGTATCAAGGCTCAGGATATGGTCTTCAACCCACAAACTCATTTGAACAATTGAATGTTAGTGAAGAACATGAGCTACATACATATTCCCCAGATGCAACACTCACACGTTCTCAAGCATTTCGATCTTCAAAACGTCAACTAATCTCATCTCCACAAAGACCCAAACTATTCTCAAAAATCCCTAAAAAGCAACAGAGTCCTACAAAACCAATCCAAAGACTTGATCCAATGACAGGTATGCCCATATATGATGATCATCAGAGAAGACCCTCATCTGTTGCTACAACTTCTTCCTCTGATGAAGACATTGAACAATACATCAAGAGAAAAGTTGAAGAGATTAATGCTCAGATAGCAGATGAAGGATATGATGAGGTGCATGTGTACAATGAAGAAGGACCTTTTGTTCCCATTGATTCTATTGGTTCATTGTATGATATAGTCACACAAGCAGAGGAAGATGAGGAGGAAGAAGAGGAAGTTAGGATTGTCAAGATGGAAATACATTCATCATCTGAAAAACAACAGGTTGTTTCTCCCAGTCAACTTCATGTGTCTCACTCAGTTTCTCCTAGGAAAATAAAAATTGGTCCTAAAATCCAACATTTGAAAGATGTTATATCTACAAAACCATACGATATTGAAAAGCAGTTATTAAGTGAAGACTATACTGATGATGTCAAAATCACAAACCACTCCAACAGGCTTACCGATTTCACTGGAGAGGGTAGACACAGAACTCAAATTATATAATCCTTAATTCAACAAATTATTTTTTAAACTCAAATAATTATATCTTTTTAAACAATTAATAT
Organism: Petrosia ficiformis; assembly: GCA_947044365.1. Taxonomy (NCBI): domain Eukaryota; kingdom Metazoa; phylum Porifera; class Demospongiae; order Haplosclerida; family Petrosiidae; genus Petrosia; species Petrosia ficiformis. Next base: position 5,014,389 of record OX345652.1, on the reverse strand, counting down.
ATATATTGAAAATCATCCTTATTATTTTCATTCTAAACTTGCACTGTTTAATGTTAGTTTGTCTTTTTCATTATGTTTAATATTCGTCGACCCAAGTACGTCATTACCATAAAAGGAATGACAATCCACACTCCATATGGTGTAAGAAACACCATCATAAAATGTTCTCCATGATGCATGTTGAAATGGATGACTATTTGTACAAAGTAGAGTGTAGAGCAAACCATATATGACAGTTTTCCAAAATGTCATCACTGTTACAAGAAATCCAACGAGAATTCCAGAATTATGCCGCCTAAGCAACTACATATATATATATATATATATATATATATACATGTTGTAGAAACTCACAAGCATGGCTGCAATGATATTGAGAACACATTCAAACAGGTTACACCTATGGATTTACATCGTAAAGCACCACTCCTTGAATACAAATCCCTTACCATGTTTGTGCCACTACAAATTCATCTTCCATATTACCATACCTTTGATCCACACTAATATACAAGCTATCTACAGTAACAATACAAGTAATATCATGAATATTATACTATATGAAATAGTTACAAGGCATCCAAATATTCCTAAAGGCATTGAATGAGGCCTGAGCAAGATGAAGCCAGAGTCCCATGTGCAAATGATTGTAGAAAAGATCAACCATCCTGCAATATTACTGTGTATATAATCAGATAAAAGTTCACACAAGCAAGTATAACCTTACCTCTCCATATTAAAAATATTTAAATTCTTTGCATTCTTTTACGAAATTCCGATGTGCAGCATTGCAAGTTCGTAATTTAAATTTAGAAGTTTATTTGATTTTCACACAAGTGATCAAGAGTTAATGATGGATGATACTGCTGTCGTTTTACTATTAGTAGTATTCGCAAGTTTGACAAGCAAAGTGATTGCCACAGAAATAGTCTACTCATTCAACGAGAACAATGAAGTGGGTTCTTCTGTAGGAAATATCGGACATCTTGGAACAGACTTCAGCTTTCGGTAAGTTTTTGTTACCTTATATACTGCATGTTCATGACACATCCACTCACAGTTTATCCAACGAACCCGAATCACAGTGTGAACAATATTTCACTATACTTGCATCAGGGGAGATACAAACACTTGAAGAAATCGACAGGGAGAAGATTGTAGAAGATACAAACAGAGACAGCATTACATGTGTAGTAGATTACACAAACAATAATGGCGAGTCTGTTACTCTCTTCATAAAATTTATCATTCAAGATATTAACGATGAAGTACCAAGATTGTTTGGATTAGACCATCCTGTCCACAATCTCACCATATACGAAAATCTGGATATCGGTCAACCAATACTTTATCTTATGCCTTACGATCTTGATGATGGAGCCAGTGGTCAAGTAATTTTCAATATCACAAGTGGTAATGAGGAAGGATACTTTCGTATGGATCCTCCTTTAGGAGAGACCGAGAGTTCACCAGACAGATTAATTTACCTTGCTAAAACGTTGGATTATGAAGAAATTAGTGTTTTCAATTTAACGTTTAATATCACTGACAGAGGCACTCCATCATTATCTTCCTCTCAGCGAATATTAGTATATGTTGGTGATATTAACGACCAATCACCATCTTTTTCTACAAGTGAGTTTACGTTTGATGTACGAGAAAACCAGACTGTAGGAAGAGAACATCCATTTGGTAAGATCAGTGCAACCGATGACGATTCAGCTACTCATGCTCAAATATTTTACCAGTTTGATGAAACGGCATCTCTAGACTCAGATGCCATCGAGATATTTGGAATAAATACAACAACAGGAGAACTATACCTCATAAAAGAACTGGATTTTGACAGTACTACTAAAGTCACTTACAATTTTCGCATAGAGGCTAGAAACCCAGGTAGCCCTGCTGGTACAAATGCCGAGATCACTGTAAATGTTCTAGATGTTAATGACAATTCTCCATTTTTTACTGTAAAGGCACTTACGATTGATGAAAATCAACCTTCATCACTAATTGTTTTGAAGGTTGAAGATGATGACAAAGAACCTGCAAACAATGGTATAAGCAATGCATCAGTTACATTTTATCCTCCTGTTAAACATGATGCTGCAGAAGTGAACACTCAAAACTCGTTAACTACAGTACGTTTCACAATTACTGAACCACTCGATAGAGAACTGACACCGAGTATCATAGTGACTATATCAGTAAGGGATACAGGAACACCTCATCAAACTTCACATACTAACATCACCATCACAATACTTGATGAAAATGATAATGCACCACAATTTACTCAAATGTACTTTGCTTCTAAGTTACCAGAATCAGCTGAGCCTGTGAGATCGGTTTTGACTGTATCAGCTGAAGATCCTGATGAGGGTGCAAATGGTGAATTTTATTTCACACTCATTGAAACAGAACCCATACTGGACATTAATTGGTTTGAGTTAAACTCAACAAGTGGAGAGATATTCTTAGTTAATCGACCAAACCATGATGCTGTCAGTGGATTAGTTCAACTAACAATCATGGCTACTGATACTGGTAGTCCATCAAATACTAACACAACAACAGTTGATATTCAAATATTACCACCTATAACATTTCAACCTGTATCATATCAAGAATATAATGGAATCGACATTCTGTCATCATCGATAATCTACTTAGAATTTAGAAGTGATAAGAGTGATTCCCTCTTGTTTTATCAACAGTCAATCGATTTGGAACATTATGCTTCACTTCAACTTATAGACAATGGTGTGGTATATTCTCATAATGGAGTAGATAATGAGAACAGTCTGGAACTGGATTATAATATATGGTATTCTGTTCTAATAGACAATCAAATGGTAAGTATAATAACAACACTTCAATTAAATAAATAATTGGACTTTTGATTTTGTTTAGGATAATCCTTTGTCAGTATGGGAGAGAGACAATATGACTATTACAAAGAGTCATGAAATACTGCAAACATCTATATTAGCACAGTAAGTTGTTGATATAAACACACACCTGTACACATATACATACTGTATATTATACTCAATTGGGATTTAAAGTATGTTTAAGTTACTATTGATTACTACAATACGAACATGAAGTCAGTAATTTGCGGCTGTCTGGCGTGTAATTCCTCGAGTTATATGTAATTGTTAGTGATAAACAACAGCTAGTGGATCATTGAGTTAGTTACTCATCTACCCATCATTAAACAACATGTATAAATTGTTTCTCACGACCTAATGAGACCACAGTAGTCCACCTGTGTGTACATGTTTGAAACACAAAAAGTAAACAACATTAGATATCTGTTGGCCATGGTTGTTGTCTGTGTATGCAAACATTTATGTACCTAAATACTTTATACAAAAGGTAGCAAGCACTTCCCTGTTAACTTATTAGCCCGCCTTTTTATATGGCTTATCAATTGGCTTACACAGCTTTCAAAATTGATGTAACCACTACCTTTGACACACTCTTATCAGACAGGTGGTTGCCATGGTGGCTGAGGGAGTGAACTGAGGGAGGGAGAAGAAAACCATAAGTATGATCTGTCTTGTGGGAAGCCATGTCTTAAAGTTCCCACAATTAAAGAGAGATGGTTGTATCTCAATTGTAATGTGGTGGTATTAAATCTATCACTTGTGTATAATTATAGGCTAATGTGACAGTGTAATCTATATATAATCATGTGGTAGTCATGTGATCTTAGGGATGTATTTCAAACCTGACTGTTTATCCACTGATACTGTAACACAATGTGTATTGAATTAATTGCAAGACAACAGATCTGAGAGATCGAAAATTTGGTTTCTCACCACACTGCTTGTCTACTGTTACTAATACATGTCTCACTGATCAATTACACTCATTAGATATTTAAATTTTAAATCCACTAATTTCATTATACTACGAATGTATGAGTTAATAGCCTATAGCTATTATTAATTACTCTACATCCTCTGTCAGCCCTAACCATCTGTCCCCTCTGTCCTTTAGTCAGTTTATATATCCACCTCCCACTAACATATCTAGGAAGAGGTAACAGACGTCAAATTGATGTAATAGTTTATAGAATCAATGGTCCATCTTAAAATATATGGGAAGATATTTTGAGAAGTCCTATTTGTATTGATACACTGATGTATATGTGTGTGGTATTCAAAAACTTGAGACAAATGGCGCTATCTTCGATGTCACACACTTGAATTACTGATAGACACATATAGTATGTACATACACATACTACATGTACATATGCACACAAACATACATACATGGACATGTATATACAGCATGCATAAACATACATACACATGTATAACACACATACAGACACACACAAACATTATATATTAGATGACATATATGGACAAACACAAATCATCACCTATTGTTATAAAATGAGACACTTTATGATTTTGGAACCAAACGAATATAGTTGTACATGCTCTGTTTGTCATAGTGTCATACTAAATGCACATTCTTGCTTCCATATGAACAGGCTCATGTTTACATGCAGTAACAAACTTACTACATAGTTTATATAACTTGTGAGTATCAAATGTGTGTGATGAATGTAATAAAATATTCATGAGCAATCTAGCATATTTAACATACCAAGTAAATGTTAAAACAAGCTGTCAGATGTACTGTCTGCAGTAATTTAGGCATCAATAAAACCTGTTTTGGTAACCTGTCAAACATGTGAAATTATTGCAGATACAGAGAAACTTTGTGTCACTATAAACATTTTGATGGTTACGTTACTAGTCAGTGGACTTAAATTTCAATTCATTTACATTGGGTATATATCTGTTACCATCTGGTTACCAAGTGAACCATATCATAACCATACCTTAAATATCTCATTACAAAATAATTACTCTCAGCTACCACCTGGTTATAATCTCAAATATCATTACAGGTGCAATACAGATATATCACCAAGTGATGATCTATATTTACATGTGGGAGGTGTAGATGATGCGTTCTCTATACCTGAAGGACGGTTGAATTCATACGATTTCATTGGTAGTATTGCTACTGTGGTAGTGGATGGAGTACAGTTGGATTTGACGTGTCCTAGTAATGAAAGAAACACACTACTTGGAAGCTACCTATCAGCATATTGTGATACAGATCCTTGCAACGAGCATTCCAGTTGTGTTAGTTACACAAATGTCCCTTTGTGCCAGTGTATTGGAGGCTTTGGATCAGACAGTTGTGATGAAGAAACAGGTAATTTATGGTAACAACAAAGAATTTCCTTCACATTATGAAAGTTTATGATAAAGAGCCTTTGTAGTAAACAAACGGACTTGTTAAAATTAAATTGAATTTCTCTGTTAAGTTGATGTTTGTTTACATACTATTATAACCTGAAGATGGTCTGAATTAACAACAATAACACTAAGTGGTTTCTGTTTAACAACAAACTAACTAACACTGCAAATTCTCATCGTGCTTATGTTAATTGTTTACATGAAACTTCCGTTTGCCTTATATACATACTGTCAGTTATATAGTTTTAAGTAGCTAATTATAAATGCAGTACTAGATGTAACTTGTTGGAAAAAATACATACATACTTACATACATACATACATACATACATGTATGTCATTATCATGTCCCTTCCCGATAGACTTTGGTTCCATCACACTTACAAATGGTAGTTATATTGATTTTGAGCTGGGATACGAGTTCTTTTTCAACAAGTTCTTTATCAATCCTACTGAAATGTTAGAGACCAATACTCTACAAACAATCAGGATCTCATTTATACCAAGAACAGTTGATCTTGTTGGAGTGATATTCTATTCAAAAACAACAAAGTCTGTACAGCGACTAGAGGTAATCTAATAAGTATTATGTGTAGTGACATAACTAGCTGACAAGTAGTAACTATTGTGTTAATAAAAACTCTCTCTAGCTTATTAACTTACACTGATGATATATACACAACATTACTTAATTAACAGGTATTCTCATGTTACTAATTAATACAAATATAGTTTGCATGAGTAATTCCAAGCAATCATTAGTTATCATATCATAGTGATAGGTACTCCACCTTTCCTGGTCTGAATTATGTGCTAATCATATTATGTTGTAGATTTTGTTTATCATGTTTAATAATGTTTAGTTAACTATTGACATGGTAGTTGTTATTATTAATAATATCAACAAGTCACATAACAATAATGATAATTATCTTTCTATTGTACAGATTGACAAGACAATACGTTATACGGTATCAGATATTAACTATAAGACGACATTATCTCTTGTCTCAGAAGAGGTAACACTTTTACCGCGTATCGAAAATCATCTGGTATTGGAAATAACAAACAATGAAGGAGGTGTTATCTCACTTGGGACACATACTCTACAAGTCAGTGTAAATACATTTGGAGGTGATTTAATACCACATGCTTTTGCCAAGGAACCAATGACACTAATTAGTATTGGAGGAACAACTGATGAAATGGGAAGTTTCGTTAAAGGTAATTTCACCGGATGTGTGACTCACTTTTCAATTGATGACATTGAGATACCACTTAGAGGTCTTGTAAATACTGGTAACCAGAACCTGCGTATTCGAGGGCCTAGCAATGGAGTTTCAACATTCTGTCATCCATGTTATGAAGCAGACACATGTCCAACTAATAGTAACTGTGATGTACAAGGATCACTGTCTCAAGGAGAATATACATGTAACTGTATACCTGGGTATGAACTATTTGCTAGGAACAACACTTGTATACTAATACATCCAGAATCAACCATAAGTACACCTACACGTACTAGCATTACTCGTCCTACTGTTACAGATCCTCCTATTACAGATGGCGTTGATGAACCTACTTCTTCTAGTGCCCTGAAGCTTCATTACATTATTATAATAGCTATAGGGGGTCTCATAATACTTTCACTAACACTCACTATACTTGCCGTTACATTTCGATGTGCTTATATACGTGGGCGAAGGAAACAAGGAATTCGTTTCATCACACAAGTGACTTATCATACTAAAGATAACAACCCTGATGAGGATAATAAGATCTGTGAAAATACTTGTCCCCCTAGATCTGTGTGTAGAAACAACGATTACGTCAATACACGCATCCGAAACTCCACTGAAGAAATTGATGGTGATTTTGTGATTGAGGAAGTCCCAAGTATATGTAGTTACAGAAAGTCTACAAGCCAAGAAACTGGGTTTCACACAGCTAGTGAACTTGATGGTACGAGCAGGCGAACCTCTCCTCGTCGAATGTCTGACTCAAAAGAGTCCTCTGAACTTTTTGATTCTGACTACTCTCCATTTGAAACAGATTCTGAGAGTTTGACTACCTCTGGAATAGAGGATGCCCTGAGTCCTCACGACATGAGACTCGTCAGTTCTGGGAGCATGATGGGCGTTCCCTCATCATTTAGAAGAAACCATCCACTCAGTCCCAAAGAAAGACAAGCACTCACACCTCTACGACCAAACAGTGGTATGTTGTTAACTGAAGATGAAACAGACACCGAGGTTTCAACGACAACCAACACAACAAATAGACGTCTCTACAATGATAACGATTCGTTAAGATCCGATTCTAATGGAACTAAATGGTATAAATCTAACTCTCCTTCCACTATTGTAGATCGAGAGTCAAACACACCTTATGGTATTCAGACAGCAGTCCTGCACAGGCCAGCTCGCCACTTAAACAAACCTCCAAATCTGACCAACTTGAAGCAATACAAAAACGATTCCCCTCCACATCACATGAATCACATACCCTCTGTTCATAATAATCATCACATACCTCTGTCTAGTTCCCCTCTTGTACAAGCTCAACGACTAGATTATCATGTACCAGTAAATTTCAGTCCAACACGTAATCATCCCTTCCATTATGATCATATGGAACCTCCTCGTTTACCTGTTATTAACGAGTCAGTACCAATGCAGTACCCATCTTACCATCAAACATATCACCCACGTCAACACAGTGACCACACCCACATGGAAATGGAGATGGTTCCGATCCATATTCGTGGGGACTCAGACACACCTTATTATGTTGGTTATCAAGGGACCAATTTGACTCCTGGAGGGGAAGTGGGTAGTACGAGATACAGAGATCTTAACTCATTTTCTTTGGTAAACAACAACCCTATCGCATATTGGGAACAACAGCAAAGATTGAGACCAACAGTAGATGATCCTTTACACTTCCTCAAAGAGCCATACACGAAATTCGAAGATGTAAGTACAACTCCAAGTGTTGTAGAGAGCACACTAATTGAGGGAGGTGATGACAATGATTCACCAAATATTGGAAGTGGGTTAGGAGGTATGAGACGTCCATACACCTCTCGAGCTATTCATAATGATTACGTACAAATGCATGTATTAAATAGACCACCTCGGTCAAGACGTAACAGTGACAGAGATTCCACTCCAACCACACCAACAACACCCACTAGACGAGAACTTAACAGTGAAGGTGAAGAAGAATATATTCCAGGCCAGACAAAATCTTCACTTTCTCCACCTATTTTCCATTTCCCATCTGCAGATTGTAGTCCTACCTTGACCTCCCCAAATGACAGTACTATAGTGGATTCTAACAGCACCCTAGCTGGTGAAACCAGTCCTCATCACATGAATGGTCTCCAGTTTTACATTCAAGAACCCAAGGAGACATGAATATATAATGCATAATTTTGACAAATCATCCTGCCCAGTTCACTTTACATCTGTAGTAATCATCAACTTTCTCAAATTATATGTACACATGTGTATGTATGTATGTATGTATGTATTGTATTATTTGTGTTTTAAATACTGTTTCATGTACAGTACTATATATATAATGTGTGACAATATTAAACAGTGTATAGTTATGTTTCTACTGTATATTGAATCTGTTTGGCTTGTCACTTACAATCATTACTTATTTTTATTAGAGCATTTTGACTTATTTTTAATATTACGTATTTTTGTTCATGTATCATGTAAGTTTATTATTTGAATTTTATTCTGCTTATATTGGAAGTTTGTACCTAATTATATGTGTAATGATCTTTGTACTTGGAATGCTGACATAATAGCAAGTACAAAGGTCACAAAGGGAGGGCACCTGGTGGTAAGGAAATAGATTGGAAGCCAATGACAAGCAGTGATAGACAGCTGTTCCATTTTGCCCACAAACCACAATGATCTCATTATGAAAAATTAAAGTTAACAAATAATCAGAAATGTCCTATTAAAAGTAATTATCTTCTTCTCTTGCCTCCTTTACGAGGGGTTTTATCAAATGTAAGAGGTGTTTTTAAAACAGCAATATAAGATTTGGCAGTTAATCCCTCTCTTTTTATTGAAGTATCAACACTTAGAGAACAACCCAAAGCTTTAAAAATATCAAGCACTCTACGGGAAAAAAATTAAAAAGAAAAGGTTATGTTTCTCTTTTATTGAATATGTGTTCTTAAAATGTCATGTGAGATATATATAATATGTTGGTGTGTATAGTGTTCCTGTACTAACAGCTTCAGTCCAAACACACTATCATATTAAATATGTTAGTTGACTTTGTGACAAATCACTGTTTATTCTTATGGCTCCGAAATGGTCCATCCGTATATAATTGCTTTATGCAAGAGTAAATCCAATTACTCCATAACACAAAAGTGTATACATAACTACAGCATGTGTGGCAATGTGGCATACACAACACAAAATGTGTAAATAGCTACTGAACAAGTATAAAGATGTTACTAATCCCTTTGAAACGAGCACACATAAAATTAATATCTTATAAGACAAACATTGATCATAGATTGATGATAGTTGATAGACAGAACCTATCAACATACAGAAATTCACTACAACTGCAGAAGATTAAATATAGCAGTTTGCAAAATTAAAACGACAATAAATGTAATTATATGTATTATAATTATAATATATATAATTATATGTATTATAATTATAATACATATAATTATATGTATTATAATTATAATATATATAATTATATGTATTATAATTATAATATATATAATTATATGTATAATAATTATAATATATATAATATATATATCTGATTATATTTGTAAAAATCAACTATTTTCCATGAAATAATTTTGATCAGATAGTTACCTTTAAAAGTTCTCTATTCAACGATTTTGTACAAGAATCCAATAAACGGTATCCAAGAAGTCTAATAACCTGGATACCAATTTTATTACTTCCTGTGTGCACAATGGTCAAATAACAAGCATCAGATCAAAATTATTTTGTGCAAAATGGAGGATTTTTGCAAACATGATCAGATACATCAATATCTGCCGCCATTATCTGGTTGTTTCTCGATTCTTTCTTATTATTAACTAGCGAATACACTTTTACAATGAGTCGATAAATGGCTAAAAGTGGCAATCCTTTATTGTTATAACTCTTTTACAAAGTTGGCGGAAACTTTCTCGTAAAGAGATGGATATAGATTTGTTATGTAAGCCAATGCTATCGAGAGAAAAGCTTTTATATGAAATTCAAACAGTTCATTCCTCTCATTGTAATAGTCTTGCATTCTAATCCTCACAGTGGTACTACATTTTGATCCAATTTACGCAGCCATATTGAAATCAAAGTCATGCACTCTGCATCCCAGAAACTACAAAGCAAACTGCTGGCAAGAGAGAGCTGTTGGTGTGATAATATTTCTAGCAGAGATCTGCAAAGTGCAAAAAGTCTTTCTGATGAATTTCATCAAAGCATGTGCAGATGTTTAAGAAAAAATCAAGGAGACGAATAGACCGACAACTTTGTTGTAAACAAATCAACAAAACATTTCAATGCATATGTAGGGCTTCTTGAGTGAAAAAAGAAAACTGAAATAATTACAATAAAGCTCAATAAATAATTAATACACATTTCTTGTATATTTTATACACTCACTTATTTGATGGTATCTTCAAATCTCTTTGTAACACTCTAGTATCAAGAGTAAACTGATCGATTATCAATGTCAACACAAACAAGTGTGATAAAATCTTATCCTTCATTCTCTTAGTTACAACTCCCCATTCAGTAGAACCCTGAGGTCCTTGCTCTGTAAATCTCTCCAGTAATTTACATTGCAAAGGTTCAGGTATGTATTTTAATTTTGTCAAACCTGTAGAACACATTTAAAAACAACAAATAATATAATATTTATTATAATAATTATGAGCTTACCAAATCTTTCAATTTGTTTAGGAGGGAGACGAAACATTTTAATGAGATAATCACAATATACTAATACACTAGCAGTCTTGTTAGCTCCAGCTCCTTTAGGCAGTGATGATACATGAGAGAGAACATACTCTGAGCGACTATAATAAAGAATATATCAATGGAGAAAGGAAGATATATATAGAATGTATAGATAGATGAAGGGATAGACAGATATATAAACAGAAATATACCTTTCATTATCCCTCCATTTAGTCACATCTTGTTTTGTTGCTTTAATTAGAGTTTTAGCTGGAGATTTCAACAGCTCCATTTCAATAGGTGTGATTACTAAACATAATGGGTTGGTTATTAAATACATAATAGACACAAAAACATATTGTTTACATAATTTACAAGTTGACTTACTGTCTGTTAAATTGTAAACATCAGAAGGGTCAGTAGCTTGTGTATTACATGGTGGAATAAAGGAAGATGTCTGCACAATATGTTCTTGTGGATCTAAAAGTAACGTAACTAAAACATGCCTATGAGGATGTAAGGAGGAACCTTACCTTCTTCCTCTGCTCTCTTCAACTCATCCTCTGCATGACTTACAGCTGGTCCCAGAGTACTATCTAAAAGAGTTGAATCTATCTTGTTCCTTTTAGCAGTTGACCATGCCCTCTTTGCTCTCTCACTACCAAAACTCTGTACCATCTTATCAAATGTGTTTGTGTAATCTTCACGAGTATAACTACTCTTCTGTGGGGTTTCAATTGCCATGGTTACCTCACCAGTCCGACCTATAGTGTTAAGATAAATAATTGCATCTAATACATATGTTTGTACTAACCTTCAATATAAGGAGTCATATTATATACATCAGCTTTATGTAGTGTCATTACTCCACTATCTTTGTCCAAAGAACCAATTAGATACCTGAATATTAACGAGCTAACATCAATTAATTAACAAAAATCATATCTCCCTACTTGCAATATGTTGGTGTAATTAGACCAGACTGGGTCTCATGGTTGGTACCCACATAACTCATGTGTTTTGTCTTAGCTACAAGAACTCTTCTCTTTTTGTAACGCTCACCTTTCTTCTTATATAATGTCATTTTTAATTTGTGAGAAGCTTCTGGATTAATTATTCCATTAGAGAAGTTAGCTAAGAGAGGAAAGAGTTATGGCTAATAATTCAAATATTAACAGTGTTCTTACTCACCTAAACAAACAGGCTCAGTATCTTCTATCTCTTCTGTCACTTTCAAAGTTACCTCCATAACAGCACATGTATGAAGTATACGAATATCTGTATTCTTCCGTATTTTTTTTATATGTGATGGCTAGCTAGCAGATTTATTTCCCTTTTGAGACAGAAAAGTTTAATTATTGTTGTCACAGTGATTATTAATAATATTAAACTATCGTTATCAAATGATATTAATTAATTGATGTTATAATTTAGTTCTAGTGTCGTATACCCATAGCGTTCTCTAATTGATGTCGCTGTTGAGTGATCTGTAAGCGTTAAAAATGTGAGTTAGAGTGACAAGAGTATAGAATATAAGTTCTTCTGTACCTTTGCATAGAAGTAGCGTGGTACTGCTTCATCACACCATGGTTGTTCATAATAGTTAGCTCTTCGTTCCACCTCAGGGTTACCAACTTTATCTTTCATAATCTATACAAATCACATGACTTATCACATGACCTATCATCATTAAATGACTGGTATACCTTCAGATCTCGACTTTGAGATGCTAACCAATCATTAATGAATTTCTGTTAAAATAAGAAATTATAAAAATTGTGATAATCTCTAAAAAAAAATAGACCTGTGGATTATGAGCAAATCCTAAATAGAACTCTCTTTGTAGCTTAATTGCATTAATTTGATCAACAGTCTCGTGAATCTATTATATGAATACAATATCATATATATATACACATTGTCCTTACTTTGTTATCCAGTGATGTTATTTCTTGTTGACTGGAAGTTGACATTAGAAATGAATGCATTGGACCACGTACAGGATCATCCTGAAAACATCAGGTAGTATTAGCAGAAGAGATTGATCACTTTTGTGTTAGAGACATTGAACTTACTATTTCAACATCAATATCATAACAAGCCGTTCTCTTCCCCTCGGGAGCATCAGCACTACAAAACATGTCATAATAATAATAATTAATAACGAGAAGTTATTTCTACTTAATAAGATGATGTATGACAATAGGGTCTGGAGCTAATAGAAGAGGGGCTAATCGTCTAGGGATCTCTGTAAACTTCATTCTGGGAACTTCAAATATCTATTGATATTATATTATAATAATTACAAATAATTCATAATGATACTAACCTGCTGAAAATATTTGTCATTGTTAATAAATTCTCTTTCTTGAGGATCCTGCAATCTGTTGTTCTATAAGGAATAGATCACATGATATAGAATAAGTCATGTGATCTATCATGTGATGAGTTACCTTAATGTACTGCCAAATACCATTAATAATATCAACTTTAGTAGTTGTGTGTATACCTAAAAGTTTAGCTAACTTACTAGACAACTTGAACTGAGGAGGCTGAGATGTTATTATTATTATTATTATTATTATTATTATTATTATTATTATTAACCTGATAATTGAGGGACAATATTAATGTACATTTTACACTGTCTTCTCCAGGCCGAGTCACCTGAAAGTCATGTGACATAGATTAGTTTGATTACACTTTTAGTGTGCATAGTCAGATACTTACATACATATATACATACATACATACAGTACATACATACATACATACATACAATCATACAAATGATATCTCACAGTGAATCCATCAATATCTTCAGTATTTTTACCCCTGTGCCATTCAGTGAGATGATTATCCGGACCATAAGCTTCTTTATCAAGTTCTATAATAACACTTCGAAAGAATGATGAGAAACGAAGTCTCACACTATCGTCAGGTCTTTGGCCCAACTATTTCATGAAATGTCAATTGATAAAATGATAAATAAATATATTGATGGCAGAGAGAAAGAGATAGATAACGTAAGAAAAGATACCTCATCTAACAACCTTCCTTCTATTTTTAGTTCCCACTCCGGAACAGATACACTGGATCCCTGTGTAATTATATCATCATTCATACAATCATCCATCCATCAGTCCGTCCGTCCGTCCATCCATCCATTCATCCTTCGTCCATCCATCTCACATTTTCTCCTGGTATTTTTTCTGGTAGGAATACATGAGATATAAATACTCGTAACTTTCTCTTCTGCTGTTAATAAAAGATATATATATATTATATATAATTCATTTTAAAACATAATTAGTACTCACCTTTATCTGATCTGGTCTTTTTAAAGCTTCTTGAATTTCTAATCTCTTTCTCATTATAGTGGAATCCAACTTCCTCTCAAATGCTAACAGATCCATATAAGCTCTCGACTCAGGTACCAAGTCCCTGACCTTAATAAATAAACAAATAAATAATAAATCAATTTATATATTCATCCGCACTTACATTTTGTGACAACATTTTGTCCCCAAGTCTGCGTTTCTTTACCCTAATGAATATAATTACACATTAATTGTTAAAACCATTTATATACCTACACTCTTCCATGATGAATGGCCTTGGCTTTAGGAACTTCCGAGAGTCTCTTTCGGACCGAGTCTGATCTTGAGGAATGATGAGCCACATTAGACACTAACCTACCACCAGATGGATGAGTCATTGGTATACCTCTACTAGGAAGCACTGACTACATGATATATATGTATATAATATAAATGTATATATATATATTACATATATATATATAATATAAATGTATATATATATATATACATGTATAATATTAACTTATTACCATCATTCCTGGTCTCCCTGGCATATATTGTGGAGGTGGACCCATTTGATAGGCTCCAGGAGGACCAAGGTAAGGAGATCTAACAGCCATTTTGTCAACTATCTACCACACCTACATATCAGTTAGTAGTAAAAATTATTAATTATAAATTTATAATTGTTTTGTTTGTCATAATTTGCAAGTGTGGTTTCCATATGTGGCCCTCTATTTGGGTGAATAAGCAAACACGACCTTTGTTTTACTGTCAAAGCTAGTGCAATGGGCCTGCTTGACCTGTTACTCTGGCCTGTGCGTACTTCGACAGCTATTTTTGTTTCCATATTATCGGTATGTGTTCATGTGATCCTGTCTCCATTCAAACTACTCCAGAGGCTAATCAAGTAATATATATATTATTATTATTATTATCATACTGTTTCTTAACTATTAAATATCTCATTATATCTCATACTTAGATTCTTTTTGGACAAGTTTCATCAAACAATCACATGGACAGAGTCTAAGATCAACTACATCAAAGCCAGTAAACCATTGTCATTTTTCGTCTCTTCTCCTGACAGTAAGTCCAATAATAACTATTATTATAGCATTATAATTATTATTTGTTTAGATGATGTTGATCTGTCTTTAATTCCAACTACGGTTCCTGTTCTTGGTTTAAATGAAGGGCACGATAAAAGGAGTCTTGCGATTTCAAGGAGTACTGTACGAAGGAGACCACCTTCTACTACTCGTCCAACCATCGTCCAATCAAAATGGTAGCATAACTTTTAAAACAAAGATGTTCATTTAGTTTCTGTATTTAAAGTGTTGTGTTGTACGTTAGAATTATTATTATTATTATTATAATTATTAATTTTCATGTTAATATCTTGTAAACATAAACCCTTTTATCATTTCTTAAGTGATAAAGATCAAGATACACAGATGGCTATTAATGCTCTCATTCAGGAACTTATTGACTTGAGCGAATATCAGCCAATCTCATCAACTCATCCCAAAGAAGAGGTGAGTGAAAATGGTTAACTAGAGTGAAACTAGATACGTACTTAAATTAACATTTGTTATGGATTCTGACTTGATTGTGTGTACAGCTGTTATACCACATGTACAACACATGGAATATGTATGTGGTCTATTTGTTTCTAGGTTGATCACAGCTTGCCATTACCACACACTACTAAGAGGTGAGTTTACTTAAAACACACAGGAGGTTTAATCTTATCTGATTTGTTGTTATAGTGATACTAATGATGAAAGAGAAAAGGCATTACAGTTAATTAGAGAGCTCCAGGAACTTGCTACTAGTGAGAGAGGAAGTAAGCAGCAGACTCAATTAACAACAAGTGATGTAAGTCCGTATGAACATTCATCTATCTATCTATACATTCATCTATCTATCTATTTATGGCAGGATGGAGAAGAAGATGGTGTATCAAATATATTGGCTGATCTTAATGTATTAGAAACATACCTTTCTCAGTTTGTTCATGAACAAGAACAAGATGAAATGAATTCCAATGTAAAATGATATCATCTTTTCCACCCACTGTATTATAATGACAATATTTTACTTCAGTATGGTAGAGTCAGTTCATTAGAAACTATAACAGAAGAAGAGACCTCTAAGGAATCGTCTCCTACATTCCCAAGTAGCCCTATTCCTTCTCGTGTTTGTCCTACCAGTTATTCATCTAGTGAGGATGTGATTGAAGAGAAGGAGGTAGTGACAGAAGCTGATGTGGATCAAGCATTAAGGTTACTTCAAAGAGTCACTGGTTCTGAGGAACTACAGAGAATGTTTAAGCAAATACAAGATTCACGTTCTGGCTCTGGGGATATTGAGACTGAGTTAGTCAGTCCTACAAGAGCAAGAGCTTCTTCTTTATCATCTCCTGAGGTATGTGTGTATATATATTATGTGGTGACTTATCTTAATATACTCTTCAGATAATCAATAAACAATTTACTGAAACAGATAGAGAATTTCAAAGTGTTATAAATTCACTAGTATGTGTGTGTGTATGTATATAATATAATATATTATTATAATACTATCATTAATTTTAGGAACAACAACATAAATTCATAGAGACACAACAAGAATTACAAAACATGATAAATTCAATGGTGAATATTTAATTATGAAGTCATACAATAGTTAATGAATTTTATCACTTAGACATGTGATAACTGTGAATATCATTATTTATATTCAGAATCCAGATAATATAACATCCCCAACTAAAACCCCACCAAATTCTGAATCCCCTAAAGTACCCGAGGATCAACAGATTTATGATAGTCTCGATCCCTCACCACCGATTTACAGTGTACCCAAAAAGAAATCATCATTACCACCTCCTCTTTTTGATGAAGATAAAATCTATGACTCGATATCAGCTAATAATCAGACAAGCAATATGATAACACCTCCTCCAGTTCCTCTAAGACGTACTGAATCAGATGGAGGTATGTCTATAAGCAGTGCCGATTTGAGTCCTAAATGTGAAAGGAGGAGACACTCATTGGATAGTGAGGAAGATGGATCTCAGAGGTACGAGGGAGAGAGACACAAATCAAGAAGGCACAAGAGACCTTCATCAAGACATCGCCACCATTGTTGTCATTGTGATGATCACTCACCTGATAGGTCAGTTAATATCTGTGACTGCTCCTAAGTGATTAATTATATTAATAGATGTAGTCACCACAGACCTCGTTCTCGTGAACGTCACTCACATCATCGTCATCACAGACCTCGTTCAGGAAGTGATGAATCTCGTAGTAGTCGGCATCGCCGAGTACCTGAGTCATCAGGATACGAGTCACAAGTCAGTTGTTATTAATAGTAACATTTTGTTACTAATAATAATCTTATTGTGAAGTTACTGGTTATTTTTAGACAAGTGATACTATTTTTAGAACTAGCATGTTACAACGGCTGTTGTGGATGTTACTATTAATAGTAGAGTATTGTAGTATTAATAGTACAGTATTGTAGTAATGATGCTATTAATAGTACAGTATAGTATTAAACTATTAATGTTACTATTGCTAGTAATATATTATTTATAGTACAGTATTGTACTGATGTTACTATTAATATTATATTAATGATACTATTATTAGAACTGATAATTACAGTAACGTATTATTTTAGGAACTAGATTCACCATCCATACCACGTAGAGTAGGGACACCAAATAGTGATGTATCATCACCATCTGCCCCAAATACTCCCAAGGATGGAAGGAGACGGTTCTTTGGTCTTTTTACAAAGGTATTTAATTAATTGTTATATTAGTAACTTATTCCTCATAATACAGAAGAGTACCAGTTTAACAAGCTTATCCTCACGAGTAAGTTAAAAATAATATAAATTATGTCACATCACATCATGATATTATGATTAGACCGAGCATCAGGACACTAGTGATCGAGGTAGTGTGTCCAGTTACAAGATGTAGAACATACTGTATTATTTCATATTTGTATTATATCTCGTTCTCTAAGAATGTGTTTATATTATTTATATGAGATATAGAATTACACTTTTATGAGTGTTGTTATTTAATAATTATTAAAATCAGTGTATAAAGAGAAACACATCACATATGGGCTGTTTGTTCATAGCCTGGTTTTATTGCTTTCTGTTCAGAGTATGGTTCTGTACATTCCTGTTCCTCTTTGGGTTCTACAACACTCACTTGATCAGGAAGTGGTTTCTTGGGACCCATTTTACCTGTTGGGTCATGAGGTAACATAATCTTCACTTTAATACCAAGAACACCTGAGGAATGAGAGTGATTAATATATACTATATGATCCGTGTACATGAAGACACACCTTGCCTCAAGTGTACATGAGTGACAGCACTATCAATATAATCTCTGATGGGATTTCCAGCATGTATCATCAACCCATCTACAAACTTCATACTCTTAGCTCTCTGACCTCGCAATTTACCAGATACAATAACTTCACATCCTTTAGCTCCACTTTCCATTATAAACCTTAATACTCCATAACATGCTCTGTGTGGTGATGATATCACAATACATCATATTAATCATACAGACATTACCTCCTAACAGCCAATCCACCTATCAGCTTATATCTAAGGGATTCACATTGTGCAATGGCACACAAACCTCTAGCAGCAACCTTCTCTGCATACAACTAAACACGAATACATAATACATTTCTATTTAATGCCCATGAACACACCTCAACTGATCCCTCAGGAAAGCTGAATCTCTTTTGAACCACAGCCGTAAGTTCTCTAATCCTTCGACCTTTCTCTCCAAGAACATTTTGTGTTCTGGTAGCCAGAATTATTATTTCTGTCCTGGTGGGCGTAACTCTAACCTCAACACCACTGTAACCATCCTCTGCTAATTCTTTAGACAGAAAAGCATTCAACTCTGCTTTAAAAACACCATCTGCAACAAACTGTGAAGAAAATGGAAGATAGAATTCTATGTATTTGAATACAATACTTCATCAACAAACTACCATAATCACATATTAACATACACTAGTATATAATACATAACTACAATAATCATTGAGATTAATGATGATTCTAACCTTTCTCTTCTTGCTGACAAGTGCAGCCGCCATACTCTCCTATACCACGAGGGATAAGTAACTGAGCATGCGCAGTATAGAAAGAACAACCCCTTTTGATGGGCATTAATTAGAATCAGTGCCCAATTAGGCGGTTTTACACAAAGTAAGTATTTACTCTACACACACAATGAATTATGTTTATTTAATCTTTAGTCTTTAAATAGGAGTTATACAATGCCTCGTGGAAGACGTCCAAGAATCCAACAGGAGACTAACATACAGGAGGAGACACCTGAAGATGATGAAATGAATCATGAGATTGTACAACAATTGCTCTCAGCTATTCACCGTATCAAGGGTCAAAAGCAAAGACCAGGAGAAGAAAGGATAAGCACAACCATGTCAAACAAATATGGCGTCTCTCCCGAAGTGGCTCTTAAACAACTTGAGAAAGCAGTATCAGCTGGACTCATAATCAAACTAATTAATAAGGGTTTACCCTCATATCGAGATCCAGCTACAATATCTCAAAGGGGTCCAGCTAATACAGCTGATTTCCAACGTATGGTAAAAAAATCCATCCTTTTATTAAGTCTAGGAGGTTGCACACTTTCTGAAATAGGTGATAAGATATGCTCAGACTATGGCCTAATACAAACACCTGAATTCAATGAACAACTCAAAACCTCCATACAAAGAATGATAGAGAAAGGTGACTTGGAGAAACATGGTCGTGTGATAAAGGTTTCCATACCATCACCAATGGTCCCATTTCCTTCTCCCAAAGCTAAACCTAGTCCAGTATGTAGCTTCTGTCTCGGTACGGAGGGATCTAATAAAGATAAACGAGTTGAGGAGTTAATCTCATGTCATGAATGTGGTAATAGTGGACATCCATCGTGTTTACAATACTCAGTAGATTTAGTTAAGAGGATTAAATGTGATCCATGGTTGTGTTTAGAGTGTAAAAAGTGTTTAGTATGTAATCAGTCTGCTAACGCTCAGGATCTATTGATATGTGATGCTTGCGACAAGGGTTTTCACATGGAATGTCTAGAACCTTCCCTTTCTAAATTACCAGAGGGACGATGGATATGTCCTGTCTGTGTTCCACCACCTAATAGACGTAGAGGTCCTATTCGACAATCTCAACCTTTATTTGAGACACCCACACTCACACATCCCAGGAAGAAAATTCGAAGATCTCTTCTTTATCCCGGAGAATTTATTGGCGATTTTGAGATATACGTCCCATCTTCATCAAGAAAACGTAGAAAGAAAGTTCAAAGTGAAACAGAAGATGTTGAATCAATTGGTCGTAGCTCCACAGAGTCACAAATGCCTTTACCCCCTGGAGTGACAGAGAGTGATCTTGCGTTGTTTAAGAAGGCTCAAGAACGTGCATTAATATCAATGTCCAGTTCTTTGATCCCTCTCAATAATTATGATTCAAATACTCGTCTTCCTCCGATGATTGAATTTGGTAAATATGAGATCAAGACGTGGTATTCCTCACCTTATCCTCAAGAGTATGCCACACTTCAAAAGTTATTTATATGCGAGTTTTGTTTACAGTATGTCAAAAGCCGTAGTCTATTGAAACGACATCGAGCGAAATGTACGTGGTTCCACCCACCTGCCAACGAGATCTATCGTAAATCTGACCTGTCGATTTTTGAAGTTGATGGTCAAGTAGGTAAAATATATTGTCAAAACTTATGCCTTTTGGCTAAATTATTTCTTGATCACAAAACCTTATACTATGATGTTGAACCTTTTCTATTCTACGTACTCACAAAGAACGATCGTAAAGGTTGTCATTTTGTAGGTTACTTCTCTAAAGAGAAGTCGTGTCAACAGAAATATAATGTATCATGCATTATGACAATGCCTCAGTACCAAAGACAAGGTTATGGAAGATTCCTTATCGATTTTAGCTATCTTCTGTCACGTGTGGAAGATCAGCCAGGTTCTCCCGAAAAACCTCTCTCTGATCTTGGTAAAATTAGTTACCATAGTTACTGGAAGAGTACTATCTTGGAGTATTTGTATTACTGTAAATGTAAGTTAATTATATATTATAATTATCATCAATTGATACTTGGATGGACAATGGATTAATGGATTGATGGACTATTGAATTGAATAAATTTATATGTAATCTTTCCTTTCAGCTACAAAGATCAGTATACGTCAGATTAGTAATGATAGTGGAATGGATCCTCATGATATTGCTGCAACACTCCAAATGTTGAATCTATTGAAATCAAAAGATGGAAATGTGGTTATTCTAAGACATAAACCTACACTAGATGCACACATGGAAAAGGTTAGCACTGTTACTATTAATAGTAACTGTTACTATATATATAACCTAACTTAGGTTAAAAACTCCAAGACACCTCGCATTGAACTTGATCCTGAAGCACTTCACTGGTCTCCTTTGATAAATGTATCACATGATGTAACTACAGGTATGTGTAATGTGCATGTGACATTTACGAAGTAATCATGTGACATTGATTTAGGGACGGAAGATGAGAGTGAGAAAGAGTTAATAGAAGATGAAGAGTCTCGAAACACAAATCAGAAAATAATTAGGTTTGTTAGTTATTATTTAGTTGTTATATATTTATTAACCTTCTTATATACAGGAGACAAACATCAAGAGGACAACATACATCTCCAACTAAACCTCATCAACGACAAGGTAGAGGAGATGAAAGAGTCCAGACATCAGCAATGTGGGAAGAATCTAAAATGAGAATGCAAAGAGGAGGTAGAATGACTAGAAGAAATGTTATGGATTATGTAGATCCTATATCTACAAGAACGCGTTCTCAAAATAGCATTAGTGTTGAAAGAGGACGGTTCTTTTCAATTGGTATTAATATGTTTGCTCCAGCACGGAAGAGGCGAAGAACAACATGTTCCACTTCCAGTGGAGAAATCAAGAGTTTATCTGGTAAGCAAGAGGAAGATGAAAAACAGGAGGCAAAGGAGGAAATGGAGGAAGAAGAGGAAATGGAGGAAGAGGAGGAAATGGAGGAAGAGGAGGAAATGGAAGAAGAGGAAATGGAGGAAGAAGTAAATATTGAAGGGAAATCTCTTCAGAAAACTGAAGAGGAGAAAATTGATGATAGTTCCAGTGATGAGTCAGAGAGGATCTGGGTATCCGCACAGAAGTTCAAGAGGAAGCCTGTTATAAGAGTGGCTAGTTCAGATTCTGACTCCAGTGATAGTGATAGTGATTCTAGTTCATCTGATTCATCTAGTAGTCAAGATGATGACGATGATCAAGAAGTGAAGAGGAGTGGGTCAGAGACTCGTTCTAGTACTAGTAGTACTGGGAATGAGGATGATAGAATTAGTGATGTTACTGGTAAAGTATCATTGAAAGAATCATATAATTCTGATGTTGAAGAATTTGACTCTGGAACTGAAAGTGAAAAGGAAGACGAGAAGGAGTTAGTAAACTTGAAGGTAGATGACATTACTAGCAAAGAAACAGACACCATAGTTGAGAAAGAAGTAATTAATAGTGACACAAGAGAAGACACACCTGTTGTGGAAGATAAAATCTCAGACGAACATTCCACTGATCCTTCAGTTGATACTGTACTGAAAGTCACCCTTCCTTTACTAGAGGACACTCTACGTGTGTCCTCTAATGTTGTGACATCATCATCATCATCATCATCTACTAGTCAGGTTTCCCCAGTCAATACCACTGTTACAACCTCAACTCCACCCTCTATGGTAATGCCAACCCTTAACCCCTTGGCATCCACAATAACTGACCACACCCATCCTGTTCACTGCAGTGCTCCATCCATTACTACTTCATATTTTCCTGCTCCATTCTTATCTAATTTATATGGTCAAGGTCATCATGTCCGTCCTCGTAGATCATTCACTCCAGACCCATCTCTAGATACCACTTCATCTCTGGGTACACTACTCAGATCAGGATCTGCCCATCAATTAGGATCTAGTTATCCATCAACCAGTACTAGTTATCCATCTTTATCAACCAGTACTAGTTACCCATCTTTATTATCAACCAGTACTAGTTACCCATCTTTATCAACCAGTACTAGTTACCCATCTTTATCAACCAGTACTAGTTACCCATCTCCAATAACAAGTTCTAGTTGTAATCCTCCTCTAGTATCAACAAGTACTATTTATAGTCTTCCTCTAGTAACCAGTACTAGTTACAATCCTTCCCTAGTATCCAGTATGAGTTACAATCCTTCCCCAGTATCCAGTACTAGTTACAATCCTTCCCTAGTATCCAGTATGAGTTACAATCCTTCCCTAGTATCCAGTACTAGTTACAATCCTTCCCTAGTATCCAGTATGAGTTACAATCCTTCCCTAGTATCCAGTACTAGTTATAATCCACCTCCAGTATCCAGTACTAGTTACAATCCTTCCCTAGTATCCAGTACTAGTTATAATCCGCTTCTAGTATCTAGTACTAGTTATAATCCACCTCCAGTATCCAGTACTAGTTACAATCCTTCTCTAGTATCTAGTACTAGTTATAATCCACCTCCAGTATCCAGTACTAGTTATAATCCACCTCCAGTATCCAGTACTAGTTATAATCCACCTACAGTATCCGGTACAACGTATCCTCCCCTAACTTCAAGTAATCCTCCTCTAGTATCCAGTACTAGTTACAATCCTGTTCAAGTATCCAGAGGTTACAATCCACCTCTGGTATCCAGTACAACGTATCCTCCACTAGCATCCAGTACTAGTTACTATCCATCTTTAACATCCAGTACAACCTACCCATCTCTAGCTTCAAGTACTAGCTACCATCCATCATCTTATTATCCTAGTCAAGTTCTTCAGTATATGCAATTGTTACAGCAACAAAACTTATTAGCTCAATCAACCACACCCACTTCATTATGCTCATCACTTCATTCATCTGCATTTCCATATATGAATCGGTGGACATATCGAGGACTTCCACAGTTGACACCATTCTCATCTCAATTTCGTCCTGTCAACCAGCCATACTCCTGGACACCAAGTGCCCCACCCCCTCTCAATACAGGTGGCTTGCCTGTTGTATCACAACCATCTCAAACGACACCACCTGATGACCCTAATTACACCAAGTCAACTTAGTCTGATAATATTTTAATTGCAATGATTGATCTTATGAGTAATAAATAATAATATAAAGTTCACAAAACACCTGTAATTAGTGATCCTGATACTACATTAGGGCTTTTTTTAATTTGGATTGTAATGAAAGGAGTCCCTTCTCCACTTGTCTTTACTATTAGATGTACACGAGAACCCTTACTAATTGTCTGCTGTTCGTAAGCAGATGCTAACATATTTATTATACGACGTTCAACCTAAACAACAAAAACAATCGTGTTACTATATATAGAATACAATACATTGTTACTATATACATTGTTATTGTATATAAAATGCAATACATTGTTACTATATATAGAATACATTACATTGTTACTATTAGAATACAATACATTGTTACTATATATAGAATACAATACATTGTTACTAAATATAGAATACAACATATTGTTACTATATATAGAATACATTACATTGTTACTATTAGAATACAACACATTGTTACTATATATAGAATATAATACATTGTTACTATATATAGAATACAATACATTGTTACTAAATATAGAATACAACACATTGTTACTATATATAGAATACATTACATTGTTACTATTAGAATACAACACATTGTTACTATATATAGAATACATTACATTGTTACTATATATAGAATACAATACATTGTTACATATATAGAATACAATACATTGTTACTATATATAGAATACAGTACATTGTTACTATATATAGAATACAGTACATTGTTACTATATATAGAATACAATACATTTTTATTATATATACAATACGATACAATGTTCTTGAATATAGAATACAATATTGTATACATATATATATTATTGATACAGTTTACCTCATGATGAATAGACCTGGCACCATATTTTACATTATATCCATCTGTTATAACATCTAATACCTCTTTATCCCATGTCAATGTAATAGAGTGACGATCCATTGCCTATGATGTGTAATCACATACATCCATTACTCTATTGTTCTATTTGGTACTTACTCTTTTACTCCAAATATCCATTTCTTGTTTTACTAATTTATTAAGTTCAGAACGAGAGAATGGTAGAAAATAAACCATTTCGTTAATACGACCCAAAAACTCATCTCTGTGAAAATGACGCTAATAAAAACGATAGAAAATTATAAAAGAATGATATTACTATATATACCTTCAGAATAGGCTCAACAACATTATCTTTAAATTCTTTAGAGATTTCAATATTCTCATCTACAGTACTGTTAATTAGAAACAATCCCTATGGATACAATATAGATTACTAACTATTCTGTGTTTTCTGGTATATTTCAGTTGCTCTTTTAGCATCTCTTCTCAATTGTAATGCATGATTAGCAATTTCATCATTAGCAAGATTAGATGTCATCACAAATATTGCATCTTTACAATGTATCGTATTTCCCTGTCCATCAGTAAGACGACCCTATAAACAAACAAATCTCCAAGAATCATACAGTATGTGGAGAAAGGCAGGTAGGAAGGAAATGGGAAGACCTGAAGGAGTGAGTGAGTGAGTGAGAAAGGTAGAAAGGTCGTTACCTCGTCAAATAATTGTAACAGAACAGTAAGAATATCAGAATGTGCTTTATCCACTTCATCAAACAATACTACTGCATTAGGACACTCGCGTAAACGAGAGGTCAACTGTCCCCCTTGATCAAATCCAATATATCCTGGGGGAGCTCCTATTAATTTAGCTACCTAATTAAAATATTAACAACATGATTATAAAGATAATAATACTGTTATTACTTCGTGTTTTTCTTGATATTCAGACATATCGAGTCTTATAAATCCCTATAATGAAAGTATGACATCATAAATTATAGTATTACATCATACCTTAGGATTATCTTTATGAACATATCCTGCTACTTGCTTAGCTAGCTCCGTTTTACCTGTTATTATTACATGAAAAACTTGTTTTTTGAAAATACAAACAGACATACCTATTCCCGAGGAACCAAGGAAAAGAAAAACTAATGGATGTTCATTATCTCCCCAACCCATCTCTTTTCTACGAATAGCTACAAAATAATAATTTAGACTGATTCCTGATCTCTGGTCTCAGTCACATACCAGCTGCAACTGCAGTAATTGGTCCCTCTTGTCCTACAATATTTAGTCTTAACCTATCTTCAAGAGGAAATTTACATCTTTCTTTAAGTTCTTCTTGAGCTTTCTTCAGAGATATCTTACATACATATATGTATATAAGTACATTGTATGTGTGTGTATATATTATATGTATGTATATAATGCATGTAAGTATGTACACATTTATGCACAATGTGTACATACACACATGTACGTACATATATACTACACAAATATATAATAATTATGTATATACGTATGTACATATATATATACCTCGTCTGTGTATTCTAGCAATAGTTTTCTGATAATTTCATCATTACAATAATCAATAGGGGTACGACCAGCATTATTCTCAACAGTTGGATCAGCACCTGATAGTCATGTGATATAGTCACCTGACATATGTACATATTTAAATACCATTTTCTAGCAGATATTCAGTAATGTCTTTATCATTTCTGATAACAGAATAATGTAAAGGAGTAAATCCGGAATAACTAACATTATGATTAATCCATGAACAGAACTCATCATCTCTTAATTGAGCAACTAATATACAGTTACCATAGTGATACAGTATAATATAATTATAATAATGAGTAATGAATATATAATGAGTATCACCTTGCGATGGTAAAACTCTTCGTTGTGATGCCATTCTTCGAGCTGAAGAAAATTCATCTTTAATATTAACATCTGCTCCAGCTTTTATTAGTTCCTTCAATATACTGTATAGTTAATAAAATACATAGTCTGTCTGTCTGACGACATAATTAACCTTAAATTCCCATTAATAACTGCAACATGCATTGCTGTCCATCCTAATGGATGACGACAATTTACTTCAATCCGTGAAAGAAACCTTACAAGTGTCACATGACAATGTATTATATCACATGATATCTCGTCATACTCACTTCGTCATGTTTTTAATATTATCATTTCTTACACTATCCATGAATTTTCTTTCTTCTGTCAAGACTGTTTACATATTTCAGTAATTATAATCATATCTTCTTGTACCTTCATTCTCCCATGATCCATTGGAACAGTAAATTAATCCTACAGCTCCTATCACTACCCATGGAAAGTATCGTTTTTCCTGTATCCATATATTACGTACCAACATTCTTTCCCCTCCTCCTCTCTTTCCTCCAAATTGCTTGCAGCCAGTCATAACACATTGTCGACTCCTGTATTTAATATTATATGATTGTATTATTCTATTCTTTTGTTTAGTCAATGTAGATAGTCTATAGAGTCTTGAGATCTGGGTCTGAGACTTCATGATCTGACACAATAGGTTCTGATGTCCACCAAACATCTTCACACACACATATATATATAAACACCTATTTAATTACATATACAGTATCCTCCACCTGTGAAATAGAACACACATGTCTCTCAGTATTGAGGTGTGGTATAATAATTAAGGTGTGGCTGTATATAGGTAGCATATTGTATGTGTGTGTGTGTGTGTGTTTTCCCCCAAATATCAATAGATGTCACATTTTGATGAGAGATCAGGTACTGTACCTTGTAAAACTCCATGGGGTAGTTGGACACAAACTGTTGAAGAGGTGTTCATAGAGGTTGATGTTCCTGAGGGTACGAAAGGTAAAGATATTGTGTGTAACATTCATCCAAATAATATCAGTCTGTCTGTGTCTGGAAAAGAGATATTTAAGGTATTGTTTATTATGTACGTACGTACGTATGTATCTTGTATCATGTGATGATCATGTGATCTTTAGGGTAAACTTACAGAGACTATTATTGAAGAAGAGTCTGTTTGGACACTAGGTGTTTGAAATTGCATATATATGTACATGTATATATGTACATGTTATATGTATACTGAGCTATAGTGATTAATTACAGTCCTGTATTAATAAACTGATAATTTTAATTTTTAGAGGACCGCAAACTGATCAGGATTGTGTTAATAAAATCAGATCGAAATGCTAGTAATTGTTGGACATCACTTCTAGAGAGTATGTATAAGTGTGATCCTTACATGTTTGATCAAATGGAAAAGAAATTAACTCTAGAAAGATTTCAAAATGAGGTACAAATCTTTGTGTGTAGATATGTACCAACATACGTGCAAGAGTACATTATGAAATACGTACATATGTATTATAAATACATATTTATGTAAATCTGTTATTGTGTCTGTAGAATCCTGGATTTGATTTTAGTGGTGCAGAAATCACTGGAAATTATCATCAAGGTGGTCCCGATCTCAAACCAAATTAATTTTTCAGTACAAAAACTAATTATATATATATATATATATGTATATTATATCATATTATGAATTTGATTGCTTTTGAGGAATCACGAAATAGTGATGAGAATTATATATAATATAAGTGTATAGGTGTATAGGTATATAGGAGGTGTATAGGTGTATAGGAGGCATATAGGTGTATAGGAGGCGTATAAGTGTATAGGTATATAGGAGGTGTATAGGTGTATAGGAGGTGTATAGGTGTATAGGAGGCGTATAGGTGTATAGGATATTATTGTTAAGGTTATACTCAATCATGAGGTAACACTCACACGTCAAGGAATAAACGCTTTGATCTCCAAGGCGATTCCCTATGGATAATCTACCAAAGACTAATGATACTTCTTTGTTTCAGCTGCAGAATATTGCTATAAAAGGGTAAATAATTATGTCCTAACATGATTTCATTTACATACCAGACCCAACCTACTAGAAATCTAGAATATTTATTACAGGTCCCTGTGGGGAAATCAGAGAAGGTCTACTTGTGAATTCTTTTTAGACTCGTTTTGCAGGTCATGGAAAAGTCTTATTTGTCTTTTAGTGGTAGACATCATCGTAGAGATCAGAACGAAGTGCCATTAACAGCCACTCAACACACTAAACCTTGTGTATATTTGAAAAACAAGGGAACAGTTTTCATACATCGACTTGTTGCTATGGCAAAGTGCAGTGCCTCTACTCGTTCACTAGTTCAACAGATGAGGCAGGAATTAGAAAGAGTGATTCCAGGACCTCCTACTGTGTGCATACCTGAACCACATCAGTTAATGGAATGTATAGCTTGTGAGGGATTTATGAATCTAGCAGTGTGTCTCCCATGTGGTCACTCAGTTTGTAGGTCCTGCATGGACAAGCCCTCAAAAGATACTATTACATGTCCAAGATGTAAAGATACTCACTCCAAGGTACCGATTGGTTTCACTACAGCACGCAAGCCAACACTTCTTCTACAGAATATCTCAGAAAAGTGGTACCCGATAATGTTGGAGAGTTGCAGATATCGTGAAGATGGCAACAGAATGGCACAAGAAAATAATCTATTACAAGCACTTCAGTGTTATAACATAGCTGTAGAAAATGGTATGTGTTTGACATTTTAGTCTCAGTGGCTAGAGAGCTAGCCATTGTAACTAATTTATTCACTGTGATGAATTGAGTTATACTCCAGTCCTCTGGAGGATCCCTTAAAGAATATTTGATTTTCCTGTACCAATAAGTACCATTAGCGACTCATTGATTGTAAACTCCCACTTAACTAATTACCTAATCTATTGTCATATAGGAACGTTGGATCATCGTGTATTTAGTAATCGCTCTAAAGCTCATTTAGAACAAGGTGATTTGATATCAGCTCTACAAGATGCTGATATGTGCTGTTCATTAAGACCTTACTGGTCAAAGGTATGACTCTATTGATATATTTGTACTGGCCTGAGCGTGTTTCCTGTTTTATTATCTAATTTTCATAAAACATGTATCAACATCCTGTCATTAATTATAAATAAAGCCTATATCTACCACTATATATAGGGACACTATCGTAGAGGTATGGTGCTTGAGAAAATGGATAATTTTGTACAGGCAGCTGGTTCATATCTCCTGTGTCTACATCTTGGTGGAGTGGATCAACCTGTACTGAGATTGATATATAAGGTTTAGTTAATACCAGTCTATCTACCTGTATCTTTATATATCTATTTATCCATCAGGTTTTAGAAAAACTACCTCAACGATCTCTCTCTTGTACGTTATCATCTCCTACACCTGAACAGCAAGCTCTGATATCACAGATAGTACAAGTGACATCTGATCAGTTTAAGAATTTTCTCAGATTAAACAGGGAGAGACATTTCTCTTATCCAATTGACATATCTATTATTGAGATTGGAGATTTTGAATGTGTACTGTGTACAGGGTATGTATGAACATTGATTAGCTAATTACATGTAATATAATCCCATGTTATCTAATTACTAGTCAGCTGCAAGAGTATGACTAATATATGACTGGCTTCCGTTTATATTCTATACACAAATATGTGTGTTTGATGATACGATCCCATATGCTCTATTTGTGCTCTATTTGTGTTTGTACATGTACATTTGTATGTATGTACATGTACATTTGTATGTATGCATGTACATGAAGATGTGTGTATGTACATGTACATTTCTATGTATGTACATGTACATTTGTATGTATGCATGTACATGAAGACGTGTGTATGTACATGTACATTTCTATGTATGTACATGTACATTTGTGTGTATGTACATGTACATTTATATGTATGCATGTACATGAACACGTGTGTGTGTGTACATGTACATTTGTGTGTATGTACATGTACATTTGTGTGTGTGCTAATGCAGTCATGTTACTTGTTTGGAAGCATGACTATACATGTGTAAACTATTCATTACTAATTAATGTTAATTATGTTTTATATGTAGTACTACTACTCACAATATTAGGAATATACAATTAGTTTAAGTTGTTATTTATTAGTATATTATTAGTATGTCCTGTCATTATATAATCCACTGGTTATTATTGGTATATTATTAGTATATTATTAGTATATCGTGTCCATTGTAATCTACAGGTTATTGTTTCAACCTGTAACTGCTCCTTGTGGTCATACATTTTGTCAATCCTGTCTTGCTCGGACATTTGATCACACTCCTTATTGTCCAATTTGCAGATCTCCATTAGCAGAGGTAAATATTAAATAATAAATAAATTATTATTATTATTAATTATTATTTAGACATTTTCACAGCATACTCTGAGTTCTGGACGAATGGTAAGAATTAGACTTATCAAATACCTCTAAATACTCACTTTATTCAACCATTTGGTAGAGGAAGATCTCCAGGATGCATAGCTTCCTGTACAAAATTATGTCTCATTAGCTATATATTATTATTATTATTATTATTATTATTATTGATTGTGTTATTATATTTATAGTGTGTGGATGTAGTTGTGGAATCACTAATACGATTATGTTTTCCTGACGATTATCAAGAGAGACAACAAAGTTTAGAAACAGAATTATTACGCAAGTCGAGGTAATCATCACTATGACCACACCCACTAGATAATAAAATTAATGTATTACTAACTTAAGTCATGACTCACTATGACCACACCCACTAGATAATAGAATTAATGTATTACTAACTTAAGTCATGACTCACTATGACCACACCTCTCTCAAATCCACAGGATTGGTTTATGTGACACGGAGGAGTTACCAATATTTATATGTACAATGGCGTATCCCAGTATGTCCTGTCCATTACATATATTTGAACCAAGATATCGTCTAATGATAAGAAGATGTATTGAAAGTAATAGCAGAAGATTTGGAATGTGTTTAGCTGAGAATGAAGATGGGTAAATAATATCTATGTATCTGTTATTGCATGTATGTATACCCATCTGTCTATCTATCTATCTATCTATCTATCTACTCATCCAGTCTCCTATTTATCATATACTCATTCATCTATTAATCTATCCATATATATGTATGTATGTATGTGGGTATATATGTATGTATATATGTATTTATGTATGTATGTATGTATGTATGTATGTATATATGTATGTATGTCTATTTGTATGTATGTACGTACATATATACGTATTCATATCTATGTATCATCTCTTATCTATTTGATTTTTAGATCAGTATTTTCAGATTATGGTACAGTGCTCTTCATAAGTTCATTAGAACATACTCCTGATGGACGCAGTCTAATTACCACAATGGGTGAAAGGAGGTTCCAAGTTCTTGAAAGAACCAGTATAGATGGATATGCTGTTGCTAAGATACAATTCATAGCAGACCAATTAGTTGAGGGGGAGGAACAAATTAGTGAGTCAATGAATATTAATTACACTATGAATATTAATGACCTGTTTGTTTTAGTGTCTTTACGAAGTCTCCAGGAGTCAGTATTTCAACATAGCATGTCATGGTTGAATGCATTACCTTTCTTTTCCAGAGTGAGTTATATACCTTGGTCATTCTTCTTCCTTCATATTCCTTTGTGTCTTGTCATCACCTCGTGTACCCTTGTGTGTCGTCATCCCCTCTCTTGTCAACCCCTCATACTCCCATGTTGCCTTCCCCAGTTGCTAATAATGCAGAATTCTTGCAGCCCTCCTCCTCCTATTGAACCAGTACCAGAGAACTGTCCTGATGGTCCTGCATGGGTTTGGTGGTTTCTCAGTTGTGTTCCAATATCTTCACAAAGAAAAATGAGGTTTCTTTGTTGTACATCACTAAGAGAAAGGTTAATAATGTTGAGAGAATCTTTACCAGTTCCTGAACCAAACATCACTTAACAGCTATATCCTGAATTGTATAACAATTGTACTCTGAATCACCTGACCTGTCACATGACACTACATATATTTTTATATGCTGCACAATATTTAATGTTTGCACTAAAAACAGATGAAAAGACTTAATAATATTAATGAACTGCAGTACACCCCATATTATTTATTAATTAACTATTAATAAACTGTAGTACACCCCATATTATTTATTAATTAACTATTAATAAACTGTAGCACACCCCATATGGCATATTATTTATTAATTAACTATTAATAAACTGTAGTACACCCCATATTATTTATTAATTAACTATTAATAAACTGTAGTACACCCCATATTATTTATTAATAAACTGCAGTACACCCCATATCATTTATTAATTAACTATTAATAAACTGTAGTACACCCCATATCATTTATTAATTAACTATTAATAAACTCCAGTACACCCCATATCATTTATTAATTATTTATTAATTAATTATTAATAAACTGCAGTACACCCCATATCATTTATTAATTATTTATTAATTAATTATTAATAAACTGCAGTACACCCTATATTATTTATTAATTAACTATTAATAAACTGTAGTATACCCATATCATTTATTAATTAACTATTAATAAACTGTAGTACACCCCATATCATTTATTAATTAACTATTAATAAACTGTAGTACACCCCATATCATTTATTAATTAACTATTAATAAACTCCAGTACACCCCATATCATTTATTAATTATTAATAAACTGCAGTACACCCCATATCATTTATTAATTATTTATTAATTAATTATTAATAAACTGCAGTACACCCTATATTATTTATTAATTAACTATTAATAAACTGTAGTATACCCATATCATTTATTAATTAACTATTAATAAACTGTAGTACACCCCATATCATTTATTAATTAACTATTAATAAACTGTAGTACACCCCATATATCATTTATTAACTATATATAATCTTGTATTGTCAGCACATACATATACACAGATATAATTATAATTAGTCGGGTAGTTTCCTTTTCTCAAGATCCTCCATTTCTTTGAGTACAAATGCAACATTATATCTTAATTCATGAAACTTAGACACAGGAACCTAATGAATAAGGAACTGTTACTATTAATAAAATAATGTTGTTACTATTAATAGTATAACGTTCTGTTGCTATTAATAGAATAACGTTCTGTTACTATTAATAGAATAATGTTTGTTACGAATAATGTTGTTACTATTAATAGAACATTCTGTTACTATTAATAGAACAACATTCTTAATAGAATAACGTCTGTTACTATTAATAGAATAATGTTTGTTACGAATAATGTTGTTACTATTAATAGAACATTCTGTTACTATTAATAGAACAACATTCTGTTACTATTAATAGAATAACGTCTGTTACTATTAATAGAATAACGTTATATTACTATTTATAAAATAACGTTATATTACTATTAATAGAACGTTACTATTAATAGAATGTGTTACTATTGTCATCATTAGACCTCAAAAGATTTTATAGATCCATCAGAAAGACTCATCTCCATAAGTATTGAGGGCTCTAAGACTCTATTCAGTGAGCTGAAAATAATAAATACTATAAAATATAAATGTCGTATATATTATATACACACACAATGATTACAGTAACCCTCTACTCCGGGATAGTATCATAACGTAATTATGTTAACAGTTAAGCTAATCATAATATTAATGAATATCACATGTATAATTACCTGTTAGATATAGTAACATCAACTCTCCATTTAAATGAGTCAAGTTGAGGTAATCTAACTCTCCTATCTCTAACAGCATTTAGTAGTCTTCCACGTCTAATTAATATGATAAAAACTTATATTCTATATCAGTTCCATTATTACCTTTTCCCATATATCACACTACCAAGATCAGTTATCAAATCACCTGATAATCTGTTAATATGAGATATAATATGTAGAGGATGTGATATATATCACAACATATACACATACATCATACCTACATACATACAACATATATATATGTACACACACACATACATACAAGTATATAAATGACTCACTTTAGTTGGATAAGGTCATCTTTAAACATCTAAAATGACGTCGATATTATATTTATAGTGATGATGTAATAATACACTACCTCAGATTTTAAATTTGGTTGTCTAATTGCTGAAGTTAGAAGAGATCTAAGTCCAGCAAACAGTACCCTCACTGTCTCTTCTGTTAGTTTATCATTTGTTAATGATTCTAATTCATTATCTGATAGTGCGCCATCTTCAAGACTTTGAATTACCACTAAAATGATAAATAGATAGACAAACATGAAATAGAAACTACGAGAGCTTTGAAGACAAGCAGACGAACATATGATTAGACATATTGAAAGATACATATATAATTTTATTTATAAATTATATATAATTATATATAATTATTACACTTTAGTATTTTCTTTATAGTTTCTCCATCTTTTCCTTTTATAGCTTTTAACATTCCCTTCACTTCATCTGGTATACGAATACCATAAAATGGCGTCCTATCAGCAGTTCCAGTAGACAGACCACTACTACTTCTCTCTCTAACTTGTACAAAAGACATGTTTAGGTACACCTACTTTATAAATTCCACACCCTCCATAAAATTAATAATTAAACTATTTTTATTTACGTCGCCCACGCATCTTGCTGATAAAAAGTAACTTCCACTCAAAATATGAGTAGTTCCTGATTCATTTATAATAAAGACTATTAGCTAGCTGGACTAGCTAAATATTGGAGCTGCAGACCAGTAGCTATAAATATTCTTTTCTTTCCAAGCTGTGCTTGGAGTACATATCTGCTGCAGGCAAGCAATCAAATTACTTCTACAATGAATGTTGCACTAGTTGCAATCTCCTTTCTTCTTACAACAAGATTACTACAAGCTGCAGGGCAAGGTGAGATTATTCAATGTATATTAGTTCATTGATACATTCAATACATGTATATACCCACTTTCACATATCTCTAGCTGTGTGCAGTAATGCAGAAATCAGATTAGCTGGTGGGCCCAGCAACCTAGCAGGCAGGTTGGAAATATGTTTCAATAACCAATGGGGTACAGTGTGTGCTGGAAACACATGGACGGAAAGTGATGCTAAAGTTGTATGCAGACAACTCGGGCATTCAACAACAGGTAATCTATACTAATATCATAATACATCACATTTGAGACAAGTAAAATGTAATATAGTATAAGGTGTCTCATCTTTCCCTTGAATGACAACCATAATGCATCTATCTATCTCTTCCAGGTGCCATACCATTAAATAATGCTTATTTTGGTTCTGGAGAAGGAACTATTCATTTGAGTGCTATACAATGTGGAGGTGATGAGGAAAATATTGTAGATTGTGTGACATCATTGATCGGTGGTGAACACAACTGTACTCATGATCAAGATGTGGCTGTTGTCTGCCTAAGTAAACATAAATATTTGTATGTTTGTTTACATAATTATTTACGATATGTCACATGTTTATATAATCAATGAATAGAGACAGACATGTCATATAATAACTCATGATTGCACCATATAATCAGTTGTTTTCTCTGGACTAATTGCTTATTAATTTAATAACAGCCACAACAACCAAACACATATGTATGTATGTATGTATATACGTATGTATGTATGTATGTATGTATGTATGTATGTATGTATGTATGTATGTATGTATGTATGTATGTATGTATGTATATATGTATGTTTGTATGTATGTATGTATGTATGTATGTATGTATGTATGTATGTATATACGTATGTATGTATGTATGTATGTATGTATGTATGTATGTATGTATGTATGTATGTATGTATGTATGTATGTATGTATGTATGTATGTATGTATGTATGTATGTATGTATGTATATATGTATGTTTGTATGTATGTATGTATGTATGTATATATGTATGTATGTATGTATGTATGTATGTATGTATGTATATATGTATGTTTGTATGTATGTATGTATGTATGTATGTATGTATGTATGTATGTATGTATGTATGTATGTATGTATGTATGTATGTATGTATGTATATATGTATGTTTGTATGTATGTATGTATGTATGTATGTATGTATGTATATATGTATGTATGTATGTATGTATGTATGTATGTATGTATGTATGTATGTATGATCTCAGTACCTATAGAGGTCATAATTATTACATGAGAATTAGGTGTGCCTCGATTACTCTAATGTTTATACAATAGTGTATTTAATGGTACACATTGTAAACAAATTGGAAGACCATATATTTATAGTCTAATTGATCTATTTGGTTTATATTGGTTTCTATGGCAATACAAATGATATGTCTTGTTTCACAGATGAAGGATTCACATGTACTAATGGAGAAGTTCGTTTGGTTGGAGGATCAAACAAACAAGAAGGAAGAGTGGAGGTGTGTTATAATAATCAGTATGGAACAGTTTGTGATGACGAATGGGATAGTAATGATGCTTCTGTCATATGTAGACAATTAGGATATCAAGCTGAAGGTACGTATATATATATATATTCATATACATGTGTATATTACACTCCACACACATAATATATGCAAATTGATAACAGTATTGTGTATTCATCAGGTGCTCTAGTACTTAAGAAAGCTGTATATGGAGAGGGATATGGACATATATATTTTGATGATCTCCAGTGTACTGGTACAGAATCTAATATCACTGAATGTACTCACACAAAAGGTGGAGATAACTGCTATCATAGCGAGGACGCTTCAGTAATTTGTAAACGTAAGTGAAAACATGTATTATGTGTATTAAATACATAATGAAATGCTACCATATAGTTCATATAGTAATTATTATACTGAAATTGAAATTATATCTATCCAGCTAACACACCAATATGTCAAAATGGAGAGATTAGATTAGCAAATGGACGTATTGCTAGTGAAGGTAGAGTGGAGACTTGCTATAATGGAGTATGGGGTACAGTATGTCATGACTTTTGGACTGATAAAGATGCAAGTGTTGTTTGTTCACAACTTGGATATTCTAGAGAAGGTGTGCATGAATGTACCATATGCTTTACATAAGTACCTTGTATCTATAATAATTATATTTCCTTTTTGGAATTGCTGTTACCAATGACTACAGCTTGCAGTTCAAAGTTGAGAAAGTATCAACTTCATAGTAATTTGAGTGGTAATTAAATTATATCACATACCAAATAGCAATTCAACCTGGATATAGTAATTCAAACATTCATACAAGAAGAGTTTGATATTTCTTCAATCTACAGGTGCAAAAGCTATTCAATATGCTGATTTTGGTGAAGGAGAAGGTCTGATATTTTTAGATAATGTACAATGTGATGGCTCAGAACTTCATCTTAATGAATGTATCAGTAATGACATTGGTGAACATAATTGTGATCATCAAAAAGACGCCGGAGTTATTTGTAAAGGTATATGCCTAATTTAATATGTCATTGAAATGTTGTGTCTGTATCAAAACTATCACATTCTAACTGATATGAGAAAATCTCAAAGATGTGTTATAATATACATCTTAAATAAGATAAACAATATCAAATGTCTGAAGGTTTCTTGTAAAGTGTAAACATGTTTACTGTCCTAATGTTCGAGAGTCCACATACTTCAAAATGTCCAGTAATATTAATTGTCAGTGACTTGCTGTCTTCACTATTATCAACATGTTGATATGTTTACAGAATATGTATATACAACATTTTATATGTTGTAATACGTATGTATTGTGTTGTATCAGTTTATGTTATTATACACACACAAATAATGGACATATGTTTATATTTACACCAGTAAATAAAAAACGTTATCGGCCCACTGTTTTTATTAATTTATAGTGATTCTCACGACAATTGAAAATCCAGACATAGTAATAATTAAAGTATTTGAGACTATTTTATATAATTAATATCAATACTAATTCATATGATACCAAGGTGCCTGCTAATTAATAAAATACAAATGAACTATGATTTAATAATGCTTGTTATTATATTTATAGATCCTGGTTTCTCTTGTACGGATGGTGAAATTCGTTTGGTGGATGGATTATCAGCTAATGTTGGTCGTGTTGAGATATGTTATGATAATCACTATGGTACCATATGTCAAAATAGATGGAATCAACACGATGCCAGTGTAGTGTGTGCACAACTTGGATTTGAAAGAGAAGGTATGTATTATTTGCGTGTGTATGTGGATGTGTACAGATGTGTGTGTGTACATACATATGCATTAGTATGTGTTTGTGAATGTGCTGAACATCATGGCTTCACTATTCACACTAGTCACTGAATGGTTGCTTAGTAACATTTGTATAAACTTGGCTTCATTATCCTGGAAACCAATGCATATATACTAATGTTGTTAGGTAATTACAACTATTACTAAAACCCCTTTTAGTAAGGAGTTTTGACTTTTAGTTAACTAAACTACTAAATCAAAGATCTACTAATAACTATAACTAACTGAAAGTACTTTTAGTTAGTTAACTAAAACTAAAACCCTTTTAATAAGCCTAAAATGTTTGAAGTTAAATGACTATAACTATAACTAAAAGTGGAACAATATTATATATACAACATATAATAATCATATTCAATAATATCTCCAGGGGCCATTGCCTTAAAAAGTGACTATTATGGGGCTGGTGTTGGTATTATTCAACTTGGTGATCTGTCATGTGACGGAGATGAAAAGAACATTCTTTCTTGCAGTCATTCAGGAATAGCGGGAAGTAATTGTTATCATGATCAAGATGCAGCCGTATTGTGTAAAGAAAAAAGTATGTCTATTAATCCATTGATCTATCTATTGACGGATAGATAAATATAATCATATTCTATTTATCTGTGCATATTGATATGTCTAGGTATATAATGTATCTATGTGCATGTATCAACCATTCATCTATTTATGTATCTATGCATCTAGATACATATCTATATGTATCTATGTTTATTGTAACTATACCAACAATTATTTTGTAGTCAAGCCAATTAGTGAATATCATGTTACTTTTATCACTAACTGATGTTGATATCTATTTCAAAAGTCAGTATAATTTCATCACACACTACACTTCATACCATATGGTTTCAGTTGAATAAATAGTAAAGGGTATTTGTGTATCATTGTACGCCTTACTTTTAGATCCATCTAGTGATAGTTGTGACACTGGGGAGATAAGACTTGTTGGTGGTACTGTTTTTAATGAAGGAGTGGTAGAAATATGTGTGAATGGTGTATGGGGAGGTGTGTGTGATGATGGATGGGACGATAATGATGCTACTGTTGTATGTAGACAGTTGGGATGTGAAGGCACTAGTGAGTACATACATACATACACACATACATACATACACACATACATACATACACACATACATACACACATACATACATACATACACACACACACACACACACACACACACACACACACACACACATACACACACACACACACACACACACACACACATACATACATACATACATACATACATACTCACACACATACATACATTTAGCCAATACCAGTCTCTTCTTTCCATAGCATCAATTTCCATTCCTGGTGGACATTATCTGCCTCGAGATATTCCTTTGTTCCTATCTAATGTTAATTGTACTGGATCAGAACTGACTTTGTCATCATGTGTAGAACAGAGTGATATTGGAACTATGAGCTGTACTGCTCATAAACAAGCTGGAGTCATTTGTCATGGTAATAAATAGATGTATATAGGAATGTATGTAGGAACGTATATGTGGCATATGTAACTATGTATGCACTATGCATAATATGTATGTATGTACATGTGTATAGTATATCATGTATGTACATGTACTTATGTGTATATGTATATTACTCAGCTAAAGATCCTACTTGTCAAAATGGAGAGGTTCGTTTATTAGGAGGTGTCTCCTCTGAACAAGGTAGAGTAGAAGTGTGTTATAATGGAGTTTGGGGGACTATGTGTGGTGAAGATAGATGGACACATACTGAAGCAGCTGTAATCTGTCATCAACTGGGCTATAACTTGACTGAAACTAGTATGTATATATTTACATGTACATACATACATGTATATATTTACATGTACTATATACACATATGTATAATTATATATATATAATTATATCACATATAACATTTGGATATTAAATCCATTACAGGGCCTATTCCAGTTCCTGGAGGTAGTTTTGGTATCGGAAGAGGTCCTGTATTATTATCAGGTGTTTACTGTTTTGGTAATGAGGATAGTATTTTAGATTGTACCAATACTGACGTCAAATATCAGATCTGTTCTCACTCACTGGATGTTGGTGTGATATGTTCTGGTAAATCTTAATCTATTAATACATGTATTATGTAATTCATTTCTTATTGTTAACATATATCCATCCATTATTCCAGCATATCCTTGTCAAAATGGAGATATTCGTTTGAAAGGAGGAGA
Source organism: Petrosia ficiformis (assembly GCA_947044365.1). Classification (NCBI taxonomy): domain Eukaryota; kingdom Metazoa; phylum Porifera; class Demospongiae; order Haplosclerida; family Petrosiidae; genus Petrosia; species Petrosia ficiformis. The sequence continues at coordinate 4,972,212 of OX345652.1, read as the reverse complement.
CAATGAGAGAGAAGGAAGACTAGAGGTTTGCCTTAATGAAAAATGGCAAGGATTGTGTGCAAATGACTTCTCCACTACACATGCTGGAGATATATGTTCTAGTTTAGGATTCAGCAATGAAGGTACATATAACATACATACATACATACATACATACATACATATATACATACATACACAGTTGCAGTGATCAGCTTGGCATCTGACTTGTGACATATTTAATTCAAACCTTAGTTATTCCCCATACCCAATATCTTATATTACATAAAACCATCTAACTGTACATACATGTACACACACATATACTTACAAACATACATACATATATAATTATGTCAATACATATATGTACATACATACATACATAATGTATTTATTTACAGGATCGTATAGTTTATCAGGATTATTCTCGCAAGATATATCATCATTATCCAGTGTATTGAGTATATCAATGAGTCAATGTGTTTCTGGTAGTGACATTATAAACTGTCTAACTGAACTGAGTAGTGACAAATGTGACATTAAGAATACTATCGGTCTGATATGCAAGAGTAAGTTGATATAATTGCATTATCATCATCAAAAGAATATATTTTAGTTTTTGGCGTCATTTTAATCATCACATTTTAAGGACACTATATTTTTTTTAGAGTAAAACTAACTCTGTGGGTAAATAGTTTGTGGTGCTGTACTCTAACCTTGTGGTTAAAGTAAATAGCCTGTAGTGCTATACTCTGACCACTATACTTATATATATATATGTATACATACATTCTCTATATGCAGGTATAAATGATGATGATAATGGTTGTATCACTGGTAGTGTACGACTAAGGGATGGGACCAATGAAATGGAAGGAAGAGTGGAGGTGTGTATAGGAGATGCATGGGGTACAGTCTGTGATGACTTGTGGGATGATAAAGCTGCTAGTGTAGTATGTCAGCAACTGGGGTATCAGACTGAAGGTATGTACGTATGTAGTTTGTAAATTAACTTCGTAACTGGGACAATACCATTGAGCTTCCCTCTCCAGGATTATTGATTCAATAAAGAGGACCACTAAACATTATATTTTAGTTTTGTTCATAGTCCCTCACTTTGCATTAATCAGTAATGTCCAATTGTATATATATGCATGTACGCATAATTATATACAAATTTTATAAATACTATATATTATACATATAGACTCATCATATACTTAACTACAGATATTGTATCATTTACTGATGCTTATTTTGGTGAGGGTAATGGAGCTATTCATCTTGATAATATCCATTGTATGGGTTACGAACCCGATCTATTACACTGTGTAACAAATGGCATAAGAAATCACAATTGTCAACACAATGAAGATGTGGGAGTAAGATGTGAAGGTACATAGTACATGTGTATTTATGATATCTGATTTAGCACTAATACAATCTTTACATATGCAACACCAATTTAAGATATTTTAATTGCAATGTATATTCTCAAATATTAAGTTAACATATTTTACTACAATTAAAGACCACTAAACAATTACATCAATTGTTTTACTCGCTAAGTAGTAACACACCTATATTTCTTTACAGTAAATTAATTATAATTATCGATTATCTACAGACTTATCACCTACTGATAAAACACCACATACTCCAGTATCAACCACTCATTCTACTACTGTTGTCATGACTACAGCCACCAATAGTGAGTCAAATTTAGGAGACGGTACTGATCCAGTACAAAACAAGAAAACTGGAATTAGTAATAATCTCATCATTCCTATTGCTGTCATGGTAACAATTGTTATCGTTGCTATATGCATAACAATATGTACAGTTGTGATATTCAAATGGAGGTATGTAAATTATATACAATATGATATCACATAATATTTGGCCTCCCATTTACAGAAGATTAAAGTTAATAATAAAGGGAGATCATGATATAAAGACCGAGTTATCTTTGAGCAGTCCCCTTCCTGACATTATGTAACACATTACACACATATACGTAATACATTTTATCAAATGTTTATATATATGTGTTACTTATATTGTGATGTTCTGTTTGTGAACCTGTCAATTATTATAATTATTATTATAATCTGTTTGGCTGTTTTAAATTCAAAACATTAATTTTCACTATTCACACAAATAATAAATTAATCACACCCACTAATTAGTCACATATCCCACTAATTAGTCACATATCAACAAGATATTGAATATGAGAGCCAATAGCTATATTAACTATATCATCTGAATCTGAGTTCAGATCAGAAAAAGACACATTCCCATTCTGAACCTGGAATAAGCCTGATAATGGAATGAGTTTCAGACCCTTTGTTTCTTCTCCAGTGATTGGAATTGAACGAGCATCATTCAAATAATACCACACAGTAACTCCAGTGTTACCTGTAGATAAAGAGATCAGTGATGGACAGATAGACCAACAGATGGACATATGTCTAGACAGACCTGGTATCTGAGTTATTCTTCTAATCCTATCAATTAATTTGAAAGTAGTGTCTTCATCATACACTGGTATATGTACAGTAAAATATGGTACACAACGTTGTGGATTGACGGCAGTTACTATGGCAACGGGCTGAATAAGCATAGTTAAAAGATAACAATAAATATATTAAAGATTGCAGATAGATAGTTAGATAGATAAATAGATAGATAGATAAACCTTTGGCGGTTCATATTTGAATACAGACATCGGTTTTCCAGGAGTACATTCATCTTTTATTTTTGTTTCCGTAGCAACAGACACAGACTCCACCCACAATTCAGAGAGCTAACAAATACATGATTATCATAAAAACCACAGATTATTAATAAATACTTCAAGAGATCTTGTCAGGTAATTGAGACTTCTCTCTAAAGCAACTTTTTCATCAAATGGAAATTTTAAATTAAGAGCTTCAGAACCTTTAACTGACAGATTAGTCTGCGAGGTTATAATAATAGATCTATTAACAGATTACTCATGCTTTAATTACCTTAACAGTTTGTACAAATGGCATTACTTTCTTCATGACAGTTTTCAATTCTGGTTCCTGTCGTACAGCTTGTAATATCACTGCGTTATCTGGTAACTCATTAGTATGCTAATGAAAGAATATATGTAACTGAAATAAGGTTTCCTGTTGTATAGGTTGCAATACTATCTGGTAACTCATAATGAATATATACAACTAAAATGAGGTTCAATTTTTGTGGCCAGTTGCAGAATGAGCCACAAGTCTACAAACTTAATTAAATACTAACGAGACTATTTATATCTGTAATCCAGTTAAGTACATATTTAAATACTGTTAATTAGAGAACATACCCCATTATATAATTCAGTTAGGAGGTACATATAAATACTGTTAATTAGAAAACATATCTCATTATATAATCCCGGTACATATTTAAATACAGAACATACCCCATTATATAATCTAGTTAGGTACATATTTAAATACTGTTAATTAGAGAGCATACCCCATTATATAATTCAGTTAGGTACATATAAATACTGTTAATTAGAGAACATACCTCATTATATAATCCCGGTACATATTTAAATACTGTTAATTAGAGAACATACCTCATTATATAATCCCGGTACATATTTAAATACTGTTAATTAGAGAACATACCTCATTATATAATTCAGTTAGGTATATATTTATTGTTAATGAGAGAACATACCCCATTATATAATCCAGTTAGTATAGTTAGCACTAAAGCTTGCCATTTAGGAAACTCATCAGCAACATATATAATACCATATTCAGGACGGGTAGAACTTAACCCTTTCTAATTAAAATAATATTTAATTATTAAATAATAGGTACCATGATGATCAAACCTTCTCTTTAAGCTCTATCATTTTCTTGATTCTCACACGGAAGTCATGTGACATATCATCAAGATAATCCGTTTCCCTTAGCAACAATTCATCTACTTTATCAGGTACTGGCCATCTTGCATGCATAATACTCTCTTTCTAAAGAAAAGGCAGGTGATGAAGAATTGGATTAGAAAGAAGAGTACAGTGAATTCAGTAGAGTAAAATATGACAGCTATCATAAGACAAAATCAACATACATGTACATGTAGGTGACTATATCATGGAAAATGAAACTGTTAATTATTTGTACAAACAGCATGATGCAGCATGATGCAGATTGATATTGTGCTAAATTGCTAATCTCATAATAAATAATTATATTACACAATTTGTGGTAAATAATTATGTGATTGGACCATTTGTTAAATAACTTTGAAGTTGACATACAAAACATAATTATACACCATTATGGTAACAGAATAGCACTTCAAACTGTGGGAATACTATGACCATAAACTAATTCAATTTGATGGTTACTATGACAATGTTGTTAGTACAGTGATACAGAAAAGGAAATATTAAAACAGTATATCTTATTAAGATTTGGTTATTTAATTATACATCATAACGTAATAATTCGTTACAATTAACACTTTATTCAATATTGGAATATAGTAAACAAAATAAAATAGCCATTGGAATGATATAACATGTATATAATACATAAATTAGGTTTTATTGAGGAGGAGGAGAAACTAAGTATATAATATCAGTTTCTGTTCTATTTGTATTACCTCACACTAAGAATACATAATGATATTTAATTACTATAATATTGCAGTAATCTCATGAGATAAATGTCAACATACTCAACACTAGTATGGAACTGGTCAGTTTAATTTTAGTTACTATGGCAACAATTCAACGTTGTTTGAATGTACTTTTCACTTCTTTCATTTTGTTAAATACCTTTCCAAGAAGTGTCCAAATATGTTCAGCAACATGAGGACATATTGGACTGAGAAGAACTGCTTGTATCTCAATAAACCTCTCTACAAGTTCCCAATTCATCCCATCATCAGATGATGTCATCTCACGATATCTATCACGTGACGTCTATAGAAATAATAATAATTTTTATTGGAAAACAAACTGTGATAACGAATTAATTATTTAATGAACCATTCAACGAACCTGTAAGTCATAAAAACCAGTTTTGAGAGCTTCCCTGAACATCATGTTGCCATAGTGACTATCAGTTATAACAATAGCATTATTAATTTGATTGTTAAATACAATATCTTGATAACTCCATTTATCACGAGTATTATTACGCATTGTGTCTTTTAAACTTATCATCTCCTGCAGGAATAGGGATGGGGATGGAAATAGTTATTAAAAGGAATGGAAATGGGAATAGGAAATACAATCAATGTTAAATGTATAAAGATATAGATATATAGATAGTTAGTTAGTTAGATAGATGTACATGTAGTGATGGATAGATGTATAACCTTAATCCATTCTATTTGTGTATATAATCGAAGGAGACCAGCGTCAGCCATTTCATACACAAAATTAGCATCCTCTAAAGTGTCTCCAGCATCAGCTAGAGTCATGCGTGTTCCTGTAATATGATTGGTCAGTGATGATGTAATAATATGATGGGCAGAGCCATTTACCATCAACTGAGAAACGATCAATAGCTTGATTCAATGTTAAGAAATTTCCAGTTGATTTAGACATCTGCGGAGATTAATTAATAGCTAAACAATCTAATTAAGCCACACCCACTTTCTCTGAATTCAAGAGAAGATGACCATTAGCTCTAACACTTGCTGGCCATTTACAATCTTCATCATCTCTAGAGGAGATTGGCCATATTGCTACATGATTATACAAATAATATGTGAGATGATTTTGAATAAGATCCTTTCCAGATACTCTTAAATCCACAGGATACCAGTATAAGAACTCACGACGTAACAACCTACAATCATTATTAGTAATTATAAAATAGGAGTTTTTCATTATATTAATTATAACAGGATTTATCATCTCACTTGAGTGTTTCCAAAGATATATCAGTTGTAGGACAATCCTCTCCAAAGAATATATAATTCCATACTTCTACTGTCATCTGTTCCGCACTTTAGGACAAAATAAATGAATCTGATTGGTCGTATAGATATTGACTCACGTGATCCCAAGAGGTCCTACCTCTGATCCATCAACCAGACCTCCTTGTAATAAATGAGATACAGTATAATATGCCATGTATATTGTAGAATCAGATAAAGCTTCAATCAAATACTCCTCATCCCAAGGTATCCTGGTTCCCAAACCGTAGGAACGGGAACAGGCATGTTCATGAAGCCATTCAAGTGTTGATTCAAAATTATTTCTCACTTCATCACTATACCTGTTTAACAAAAGATGTATAGAGTATACTAGTGGGTGTGGTCATGTTTACGTTTTTAATCCTTTTAAGACTTCATATACCTCTTCCTTCCATTTCTCTTCTCCATAATCAAGATACCTATAAACAAACAAACAAACAACTAAGATAAACAAACAAACAAACAACAAAGATAAACAAACAACAAAGATAAACAAACAACAAAGATAAATAAACAAACAACAAAAATAAACAAACAAACAACAAAGATAAATAAACAACAAAGATAAACAAACAACAAAGATAAACAAACAAACAAACAACAAAGATAAACAAACAAACAACAAAGATAAATAAACAACAAAGATAAACAAACAACAAAGATAAACAAACAAACAAACAACAAAGATAAACAAACAAACAACAAAGATAAACAAAGATAAATAAACAAACAACAAAGATAAACAAACAAACAAACAATAAAGATAAACAAACAAACAACAAAGATAAACAAACAAACAAACAAACACATAGGTAATTTTAACTATAGTTTGAGTTATAAAATGTCCCAATTTCTATTTATGTAAACCAGTGTAGTATGGACATACCATTGATCACAGAGAGCAACAACACATTTATCTCCTGAACGCGATATAACAGTTCTCTCTGGTTCCTGATACAGGACAGCCTCTCCTTTCTCTAACATCAATTTTTGTATCTCCTTCTTAGCATTCTGTACCTTTTCACCCTTACACACACCAGTAATAAGGATCTGAAGATAAGGGAGACTCCCTTCAATCAATCACATGACTACTGTATTAAAGACACATGATATCCCACTATGATCACATGACTCACTCCTTCATAGAAACCTCGTAGATATGTCATTTCTTTAGCTTTATCAAGTTGGACTCTGTCATTTTGTGAGGTTACTTTCATCTTGTCACATGCTACTACTGCAGATAGGTCACCAAGATCAGGAATGTGGATAATGGGTATCTAGAATGGGAGTGAGACTGTATTGTACAGGAATGAGGATATGGAACTCTTACCGGTTCAAATGGTAATACCATTTCATCTTTGATATTGTATTTTTCACGAAATGCCTATATGATAGTGTCACATGATATTATAACCACACCCACAATACATACCTTCTTTTTCTTTAAGTCTCTCAGCGCAGCATAATCATCAGGAGCATCAGAGGGGACAGAAGTCACTACTCCTGTACCTGTAGGAGGAAAGAGGGGTTATACCATGTATGATATATCTAATTGTTCCTTACCTTTCTCTTCTTTAATTGTCAACATCGGTAGAGTATATATGATGTCATATGATGTCAGAGGAGCCTTTAGTGGAAGGCCCATTATATCCTAAAATTAAGAATATTATCCACATTCCCATTCTGACATTACATTTCAATTTTCCCATTCCCATTCCCATACCTGTCCTTTCAAAGTCAAAACTGGATTCACTTTTCCAAACTCATCAGTAAATTCTTGATAGGCCATATTGATAGCTCCATGATGAGTACTCACAAAGAACTCTTTGTCTTTTACTTTGAAAACCTCGTATGTTAAATCAGGATGCACCCAACAGTTTGTTTGCCCGTACATGGTTTCTGGACGAAGGGTAGCAGCAACAAGATAAACCGGTTTCCCTGACAGAGTACTACAGAACAATACATGATTATCATGTGATGATCACATGATTATATCTACCTGAGCTTCTCTGGGAATGGTTCTATAGCTCTCAATTTAATTAGTGTATATTCCTGTGGACCAACCCCTTCACCACTAGCACGATCATGATCCATACTAGGCTGATTATCCATAGGAGAAAATATTGTGTGTCTATAAGAATGGACAGACGAAGAGATCACACATACATCTGCTCAATGAAAACATAGATAGATAGATAGATAAATACATAGATAGATAGATAGATAAATAGACATTTAATAAATCAACTTGGACACAAGATATATCTTGATCACCTTTTACCAAACTTAATTTTTCCTCGTTGTTTTAAAGTGAGGAAATGCCATCTCACAAATGAATCATAGTATGGATTAACATCAGTAGTAATGAATGATCTACGCCAGTCAACCTATCGGAACCAAACAGTACATGTAACCATGGTAACCACATCCAGCCAACCTTAACACCCAGAGATCGAAGATCCATTTGTGACAAGGGAGGAAAGTATTCAAGCCAATAGCTGGTATCAGCAAATCTGGAATGAAAAATCACATGTTAATCAAGTGATAGTCACATGATTAAATAACCTTACTTGAGTATTTCTTCATCTGTTAGTCCTAGGCTTTGCATAATCTCCCATTGATATAAATTCACACCACCTCCTTTCATAGCAACTTTACTCTTAACCTAAAAACAATAATAGATTATTAATTATCAAACTAATGATAGTGAGTAACCTTTTTAGCTTTCTTTGTGGGGTCAGAAAGATTAGTAACTTGTTTCTCTTCATTTGCTTCGGGTTCTCTAACAGGAAATTTTGGAGGATATCCAAACTCTTTAATTTCTCTTTTCAGTTTATCTGAACAAGCCTATAATAATTAGAGGACTCGCATAGAGAATGATATATGACCACACCCACCTTAATTGGCATTCCAGTGCAATGAAAACCAAATGGAAAAAGACATCGTTTACCTTTTAGTCGCTGGTAACCAACAGCAAACTAACGAGAAGAGAATCAAGTGAGGAGAATGGGAATAAGAGAATGGAGGGAAAAAAATGAAGACACGAAAGATCATGATAAATATTTATAGATTAACTCACATCAGCCTTTTGTTAGTAATATCATTAAAAAAAAGAAATAGTTATAATCACATGATCACTCGTCACATGACTTTGTTACCTTGGTGATAGTAAATGTATGCCCTAGATGTAGACGACCATTCATATAGGGATATGGGAATGTGACCATAAACTTGTTTGAATGACTAGATTAGATTAATAAATTAATTAATAAATAATCCATTAACCTCACCTGAACACCTGATCATCTTCTTCCTCCGGCTAATTAGATATATACAATAATACGAAATTATTTTTTTAGTCATGGATAATTAGAATTACATGAAATTGTTTTCCAGTGTATATATATATATATATAATTACATATATAATTATTTAGAAAAGAAATTAGTCTTAATCAATAATTATAATAATCGGTACCTTGGGAGCATCCATCTCAAATATTTTCTCTCTCTCCCATCTCTGTTGACATTCTTTCTCAATTTCTCTAATTGCATCTTTCTTGTAGAACTAAAACCAAACAAAGAATAAATAGAAACAGTAACTAATAAATAGATATATATATATATATATAAGTTGTTGGAAAACTCACAGACATTTCTAAGGTTGCACCACATGTACTATAGTGATTAACTATTAAATATTAAAATTATACCACGTGGAGTAAAATGGCTGTTTTAATCTTCAGAAGACTTTGTACAAGTCCTTTGTGAGTTCTAATGTTATATTTGAACCATGATAATCACGTGATTTATTATTAGTAATTATTTCAGTAAAAGAACAATAGCTATAAACTCTACCCAAACAAATAAACCACAAGATAATACAAGGGTATATATAAATATATATATTATTATGTATAGTATTATATTAATGTGAATTTATAACAGGAATTTTATGGTAGTTTAAGACAAGTGAAGACCAGTCCACAGAAACTGAATTTAGTTGCTAAACTAGTAAGTATCTATATATATATATATATATATATACAGTTATTAATACTAATTATTAATTTTAATAACTAGTAATTATTAACAATAGTTATTAATAACTAGTATTAATAACTGGTACTGTTACTAACAGTAGTTATTAATTTTAATAACTAGTAATTATTAACAACAGTTATTAATAACTAGTAATTATTAACAATAGTTAATAATAACTAGTATTAATAACTGGTACTATTACTAACAGTAGTTATTAATACTAATTATTAATTATTACAACTAGTTATTAATGCATTAATAACTAGTAGTTATAATTATTAATACTAGTTATTTAATACCAGTTATTAATATTAATATTAGGTGCTACTATTAGTAATACTAGTTATTAATACTAGTTATTAATATTAATAACTGGTATTAACTACTAATAGTAATTAATATACTAGTTAGTTGTTAATATTAGGTGCTACTATTAGTAATACTAGTTATTAATACTAGTTATTAATACTAGTTATTGTAGTGAGAAATGTGAGCATTTAGTATTCTCTGGAAATTCGAATTTTTACCCTGAACTATAGCCTTGGTATTGATTTTTCATTGCAAAATCAATCATTTCAGATTGAGCCGAAACTGTTTCTAGAGTTAGATAATGATGTCCTTATTATGTTTCCAAAGTGGTTTTGATCAATAATATTATCTGTTAGAACCGTGAGCATTTTAGTATTCTCTCGAAATTCGAATTTTTACCCTGAACTATAGCCTTGGTATTGATTTTTTATTGCAAAATCAATCGTTTCAGATTGAGCTGAAACTGTTTGTAGAGTTAGATAATGATGTCCTTATTATGTTTCCAAAATGGTTTTGATCAATAATATTATCTGTTAGAACCGTGAGCATTTTAGTATTCTCTCGAAATTCGAATTTTTACCCTGAACTATAGCCTTGGTATTGATAATTACTACTGTTAGTAGTAATTATTAATACTAGTTATTACTACTAGTTATTAATACTAGTTATTAATACTAGTTAATAACTACTACTATTAATAGTTATTAATACTAGTTATTAATACTAGTTATTAGTAATAGTTATTAGTACTAGTTATTAATACTAGTTATTAATACTAGTTATTAATACTAGTTATTAATGCTGATACTAGTTTCACTAGTTATACATTTTCCAGATTAGAGGTATGGATATAGCGAATGCATTAATACAAGTGGAATTTTGTGAGAAGAAAGCAGCTGATTTTGTTAAATCTGTGAGTACATTTCATCAACTCATTATCATATTAATTTGTATTTCTGTTAGACTCTTCTTGATACTCAACGAAGAGCCGTTAAAACATACGGAGCAAAACCTCTTAATTTATATGTTGCTGAATCTTTTGTTGGTAAAGGAGAATATTTGAGACGTATTCGTTATCATGGAAGAGGACGTCATGGAATAATGCATAAATACTATGCTCATTACTTTTTAAAACTAAAGGAAGGTACTCCTCCAAAGAAGAAAAGGAAGATTGAAGATCAAAAAATATATAAAACAAGAAAACTAATAGAGAGAGGACCTTTATCTATACCAAACTCATTATAACATGTTATTAATACTAAACTCGTTATAACATGTTATTAATACTAAACTCGTTATAACATGTTATTAATACTAAACTCGTTATATTAATACTAAACTCATTCATTAATAAAATACACATTATATTATATATTGATATATATATATTCACCAGTCGCTAGTTCTTTTCTTTAAATTAGTTTTATTAGTGGCTGTTCTTTTCTTAAAAGTAAAACCTTTGAAATTACCAAAAACTATCTGGTCCTCGTTATTAGTTGATGAAGTGGGTGTGGCTTTCTCTTTGAATTTAGTATCTTCATCTGATGAATTATCATCCTCACTACTCTCTTCTTCCTCTTCCTCCTCCTCCTTATCGTCATTCTCTTTAAGCTCTTCCCTAGGTCTAATAATACATATCATAATGACATCATTATTACATCATTACATACCTACCTAATTGATACAGTAGTCCATGATCCATAAGGATTAGCTGTATTAGTAATTAAGTCATCATCAGGAATATCTTTATTTGAATCTGTTTTCGTTTTGACTTCAGATTTCGTTTCATCAGATGATTGATCTTTCGTTGTCATGGTAACAGTTTTAGAATTATAATCAGATGATGTAGAGGTTGATATATGTTCAGTTGATAACATCATAAGAGGAGTATCAGTAGGACACTCCCACTGTGATACTAATACAATATATTACATCATGACATCATATGACATCATCATACATACCTCCTGTAACAGAATTATAATAATACGTATATCCATCTGGGGATACTAACTGTTGCCATGGTGATGAATCTGATGAAGGTACATTCTATTAAGAAAACAATCTTATAATATCAATACACCATTCATTATAGATTTATATCATAATTGTTATATTACGCTAGTGATATAGGGACTTAGGACTATTATAATGATTAATATTGAACAACGCACAATACATGATTAATAATGTATATATTAATTAATTACCTTTGTATCAGTTATAGTATTTAATGATGTTTCCTTTTCCAGCTCCAGTTGTCGTTTTGTTAATTTATCAATCATTTGCAGTTTAATTTGATCTTGTTCATATTTTATCATATCTGGTGTTAATGGAATAACATTCATTATTGCATGTCGTTTAGCAGCAGGTAAACCACCACTGTGTTCGGTATCTCTTTGATGTGAAATAAGAGCAGCCTGTAATATATATATATATTAGTATAATTATTAAATGGCTTGATATGATCATTATATTGTGAGTTGATTTGGAGGGTATGTACAATCAACTCATCATATTATATGTATATATATATATGTATATGTAGATATATTTATATGTATTATGCATTATGTATTATATGTGTATGTATGTACTTTTTCGATTTGTTCAAGAGTCTTGGCTAGTTTAGAATCTTCCTTCTCTTTTATTGCAGCTCTCTTCCGGGTCTGAAAATATTGAAAATGTCATTATTACACAACACATATATATAATTAAACAATTAATTAATTAATTATAATTAAGCATTTCACTTAATTAATTATACACTCCATCACATATCATACATTACATACCTCTCTTAGTGTTCTCTCTACATTTCCTTTGTGACGACGACCACTCTCGTGCATCTGTACACTCTAATAACAAATCACATGACAGTCATATGACCTTTATTTCTTATGTACGTAAGAAACTAACTATTTTATTATCTCCAAACCAGCATTTACAAACATTACAATAATATCTTGGATTAGATTTCCAGTAATCAGCCCTAAAGAAAGAAAGATGAGACAACAGTTTGTAAATAATCAGCTTACATGTTACTCTCTTATTTTAACCCTTTAATAACAAGAGGCCTTAAGAGGGGCATTATTTAGAATTACCTCGTGTGTATCCCACTATATCTAACTCAAATTCAAGTGCTTAAAAATGTCAGAGGACGCTAAAGTAAGTTTAAAACTACTCTCTTATATTTTTGTTTAGTATTCATTATTAATTAGCCTGATGTGAAGTCAGAAGTGGCAGGTGGAAGTGAACATATTAACCTAAAAGTTACTGGTCAGGTAAGTCATTATATAATACTATAATGTATATATTATATCATTCTTCTATTATAGGATGGGTCTGTAGTGCATTTTAAGATCAAGAAGAACACACCTCTTCGTAAACTCATGACAGCATATTGCGACAGACAGGGTTCACAAAGAGGAGCCATTAGATTTGTATTTGATGGTAATACAGTAGGAGAAGAACAAACGCCACTTGATGTAAGAATAATGCATATAATTAAAAAAGGGATTTCCCCATCTCTAAGCCCTTGATTAGCAGTTTATCATTGGGGACTTTTCCATAACAGGATACAAGGGGAGGCCATTATCATTATAAGAATATAACACACCCCAAATACTAATAGATACTGGGGTGTGTTATATGGATATTTGGATATTTAATTATGGAATGATAATTTTATTTTCTACAGTTAGATATGGAGGATGAAGACACTATTGAGGTATTTAGTGCTCAAACTGGTGGTGGGCGTTAATTAGAAGGTTCAAATTACTGTTCAATATATAATTTTATACTACATCATCATCCGTCATCGTGTTAATGAGTTACCCAACCTACTTTCCTTCTCTTTGTATAATCTGTTGTGTTTATCTGTATTAATTAATTAATTACAAGGTCAATTATGCACAAAATATTAATTAAATTGGAATTTTTGATTTGGGGAGAACCACACAATGAAGTTCCTAGTATCAATATTTGCAGTCCCTACTTGTCTCCTTATTTCTTTAGTTCCAGTGTCAATAGTTTCAGTCCCTCTCTCATTTGATACTCGTCAATGAATTCAGTGATGTTAATATCACTGGGAAGAATCATATGAATGATTTCTTTAAGAATATTAACTTGTTCAGGACAACTACAAAAATAGAGAATAATAGTGTTACATTAAATGGTATGACTGACTACACACATACCTGTGTAGAATGCTGATAGTAGCTATATCCTTCGTTGTAATAACATCATAATAAATACCTACCCCTTGCAATAGTGTACAAGAGGGTTGTGTTTTATTAATATATATTTTCAAATATGGACTAGTAATTGACACTTCCTGTGGTAGTTCTGTGCTTAATATCATTGGAATGCAATGTAGACTTGTATGAGATGATGTCATCTGAAACTAATGATATCATGTGGATATCATGTGATGTAATAATTGAATATCTTACCCTAGTTATTGATTTACAGCCTAAATGACTAATAAGATTAAACCATTTTTTGTTGTCCATTGTACCAGTATCCAGTCCAATGTACCCAACACCTGAATATATATATGTACAAATATAACTCATTATATCATCCTTTATTACCTTTCCAATCGGGAAGATCATGAAGAGAGGGACATTTTAATTGGTCTGACCAAATCCACTCCATATCAAATGATAATGAGTGTATCATAGAGGAATGTCTTGACATGTCCTTGTTGCCATGACACCATGTTGCTATGATAATTGCTTGTATAGGAGGAACATTCTCAGACAAAGATGCCGATACTACAAAGCATCCAGTTCTTCCACAAGGAATCGTGTGATTATGTAATAAATCACATGTTTTACTAGACAGTGTGATATTACTCTCAGCTGGTACTGTACTAATGTGAGATGGGGAATGATCAAGTGATATCATCTTGTTTAGAGAAGAAATTGAATCTTGAGAGGATGATAAAAGGGAGAAGGATATGTCGCAGGCTGAACTATATGGAGGGATACAGTACAATATAAACCACATGTACATACATATGTACATGTACATATAAACCACATGTACATACATATCTATATGTACATATAAACCACATGTCAACAATATGTATAATTATGTACATTCAAACCACAGGTACATACATATGTACATCATGTATACATGCATACCATTGTCCCTCGTTCTTTACTAGTAATCCAATAGTCCATAGTCTTCCATCTACTATTCGCTGCCAGTAGTCCAGTAGTTTCAAATTCACAGATGATGTTGATTGTTCAGTGACTGTATTAGCACCCACTTCTCCAGGAATAAGACACATTGTACTCTAATAATAAGAATCTATTAAACAACTTCAGATACTTATGTTTCACTTTCCTCTCCATCCTCACATATCCCACTATTCTCACTCTCCCCACTATCATCATCCTCACATCATCTTGTCTTATTTTCATTGGTTTATTATCATAACATGGTATGTGTTTCAACACTTCAAATCCATGTTGTAATACATCATATTTGTGTTGTAATACTCTCTTCTGTTCATCAACTTGTACCTCACCATGCTGAATATAAAATAAGAACACTAATGAACTAATGGTTAATGGATTACTGGTTTAATGGACTACTGATATACTGGACTATTGGTCTATTGATCAAATGTACTAAATTATCTACTGGTGAAATGGACTGCTGGTCTAATGGACTACTGATCTAATGGACTATTGGACTAATGGTCTAGTGGACTAGTGGTTTAACTATTGGTCTAATGGACTTGGACTAGTGGTGTAATAGATTACATGTACTGGTATAATGGACTACTGGTCTAATTGTCTAGTTAATGGACTAATGCACTACTGCTGGTCTAATGGTATAAAGGACTGATGGACTACTGGTCTAATGGTCTAATGGACTATTGGTCCCATGGTCTAAGGACTAATGGTTTAATGGTATATAGTGGATTTAGATGTGTAATGGACTATTGGTCCAATGGTCTTATGGTGTAATGGTCTATTCTATTGGTCTAATGGACTACTGGTCTAATGGTATATAATGGACTAGATGTGTAATGGACTATTAGTCTAATGGTCTAATGGTATATAATGGACTAGATGTGTAATGGACTATTAGTTTAATGGTGTAATGGTCTTGTGGTGTAATGGTCTAATAGTATAATGGACTACTGGTCTAATGGTATATAATAGACTAGATGTGTAATGGACTATTGGTCTAATGGTCTTACGGTCTAATGGACTACTGGTCTAATGGTCTAATTGTCTACTAGTCTAATGGTATATAATGGACTAGATGTGTAATGGACTATTGGTCTAATGTCTCATGGTCTAATGGTGTAATGGACTAATGGTCTAATGGTATATAATGGACTAGATGTGTAATGGACTATTAGTTTAATGGTGTAATGGTCTAACGGTATAATGGACTACTGGTCTAATGGTATATAATAGACTAGTTGTGTAATGGACTATTGAGTATAATGGTGTAATAATTAACTACAGTATTATAAGATATTGATAACGGTATGATATAGAAACAGGACTGACCAGTTTTCTAATCTCCAGAGCTCTACAAGCACTTGTCAATGAACTATTATCTTCTAACGACAAAGAGATTTGTCCTGGCTATAACAACAAAGAGTAAACACCACACATACATTATGTACATAGATGATGCTCACCTTAACATGATTCTTGTAATCATTAAAATCAGTTAACATGTAATCACAATTATCTATACATCATAAACTAACAATCATGTAATACTATAATATATATACCTTTTAAATCACATTTCAATAATATCATTTGTTGATGACCAATACTCAAGAAATCTCCAACCAAAATATGTTTCACAGATTCCACTTGTTGCCATAGTAACGATCTTACCTGATATGGTCCATCAAAAGCTTGTGTGAGCTTATATATGACTACACCAGTCTTCAGATATGCAGCAACAACAAAGACCTTACTAGAAACCTATAGTATATATGTGTTTAATTTATATAATATATATATAAATTATATATATGTAATTATATATACACATGCATACATACATACATAAATACACACGTACGTATGTACATACATAAATACATACGTATGTACATACATACACACATACATAAATGCTTATAATTATACTTACATGGAATTACACACATACAAATTCATTTACGTACCTTCATTGTTTTCAAGTGAAGAGGTAGTTCATTAAGTTGTATACAACACATAGTCTTTCCCTCTTCAAATACTAATATCTGATTATAAGACGTACCAATCACAAATACAGGATATCGTACTAGGCCCCTCCCATCTGATTTAATCACTATTCTCCAATATATATTAATACAATCAGTTATCTTATCATATTCAGATGGTATGAATGATTTGTGTGTTAACATCTTACTATCAATCACACTCTCCAGTAACGAGATTAACTGGTATTGTAAACCGGTTTCTACTTGTTGTATTACTAGCACACTCAACATTCCTGGAGTCTGCATCGACCAATCAAAATGCCAGGTTTTTGGTAGTTGTGTCAAATCAAGATTATTAGATAGATCTATTATCGTAGTATTAGTGAACATGAATTGTAATCCACAACTGATAATTGCCATGGCAACGTCTACTGTTTGTATGTGAGTGGGTTGATATGTGTAAATGGTATCCATTGTGTTCATGGATTGATTCCATTGGACGATACGATATGCCACACCCCCTTCAGTTCCTTTGTTAACACACAATACACAAGGGACATATATATTTGTAACAGGATCATAAACAACATCAATACTAACAATGGAAGTCAAAAATATGGGACACACATCTGTTCGTATCCACTGTCCATTTCTGAAATGATATTGTTCAACTTGAGTGCCATCAAATGGTTTTATTAAAGATCCTAAGTACTCTGTTATCAAACTATCGTCATCCATGGACCCTCTGTTATCAAACCATCATTATCCATCAACCCCTCCTCCTCTTCACATAAATTTATAAATCACAATTTGTCAAAAAAAACTAAGTTATTTTAAAGAAAAGTAGATATGAATTTAATAATTAATTAAAATCTACACTGGATGACTAGTGAGTTTCATTAGTGTGTGTTTGTGAATTTATCTGGCTCATGTCATTCTTTCTTCCACACACACCAACACAGGCTGATGCATCAGCGGATATTGCCTCGACCACACCCTTCTCTGCTAAAGCATCTAATGGTGGTTTGAAGCATGTAGCCAATGGGAATAGTTTGTGACACTCTGCAACATATGAGGAAATAATATTAGTACAGTCACCTAGGGTACCTGATTTTAGAATCCCAAATACACTCTGACACGTCTAATTAGAGAAGGTCACATGATAGTCACATGACTAGTAATTATACCATTTACTTTTAAAGATCTGTCAGTGAGTTCATCCGATAAAGATGTTATTAATAGTATTGCTTCATTCTTCTTATCAGAATGGAGACGATACATTACTTGAGCTCCTGAGACAAGATGGATAGATAGAAAGATGGATGGTAAATAGAGTCAACAAACCAGAATTACTGGTTTTGGATACTAGTATTCTGAGCTACGACAAGCAAATAAATATTTACCAGCCATCAAATGACTCAATGATTTGGAGTGTGTTATAATAAAATCATGATTCATATCATCCAGTGATCTCCCTAATGTAAGACGAGGAATAGTTTGTTCTATAACCAATTTTACTGGATCAGGAAAATCAGGTTTTTCTCGTTCCACTGCAAAATAAAAATAATATCGTTTTTAATTAATGATACATAATGAGGTGTTTCTATACTTACATAATAAAATGAAATCAATTAAATATAAGTGGAGTTTAGGATGTGTCTGATCAATATTAAATGATCTCTTGAGTGATTGTAACATGAGAAGATATTTACCTGTGGATGGATAGATAGATAGATAGATAGATAGATAGATAGATAGATAGATAGATCGATAGATAGATAGATAGATAGATAGATAGATCGATAGATACATGTAGATAGATAGATAGGATTAGATAGATAGATAGATAGATAGATAGATAGATTAGATAGGATTAGATAGATAGATAGATTAGATAGGATTAGATAGATAGATAGATAAATAGATAGATAGATACATTAGATAGGATCAGATAGATAGATAGATAGATAGATAGATACATTAGATAGGATAGATAGATAGATAGATAGATAGATAGATAGATAGATGGATAGATAGATAGATAGATAGATTAGATAGATAGATTTAAAACTGACGTCTTCTTGAATGAATAGCATAAGCTAAAAGATGAGTTTCTATTCGTTCTGAACACAGAGTTTGTAATGGAATGAGAAACTTCATGGCTTCTTCCAAAGGCTTCTCTACCTATCGTGATAAAGAAATACTCGATATAATAGAAGATACATACATAGTTCAATAACAGAGAGCCTCATTATATAACAGAGAGCCTCATTATATAACAGAGATCCTCATTATATAACAGATGTCCTAAAGAGATATTTACCTCTAACAGTTCTTTTGAATTAAATTTAGGTTTGGAATCGTCATGTGACTTCTTCTCATCCTCTTGTTTGGTGTTGTGCTTATTCTCTGACATAATATTACATCATATTACATCACATGACATCATTATTTGATAACTAACCTTTTTCCTTCTCAAGTTCAGCTTTTGCTTGTGCCCTAGCTAATGCTTTTCTCTGTTTTCTCTGAACTTTCTTTCGTTCAGAAGCTGACAAATGGCTTACTAAAGAAAAGAAGTTGAGAGGTAAATAATTGAGAATAGTAATTAACATACAATCATTTTCAACAGTCGGTGTTACAGGAGGAGCTTTTGAACGCCTAGCATCAGGCTTATCATGTAGATATAAATATAACTACAAAATAACATCACATGACATCACGACATCATTAGTCAGTCTCCACTCACCTCTATTGCATCTTGAGCTGCTTTGAAAAATGATTTATGACTCTGAAGTTTGTCTTCTAATCTCAAAACACTGAAAGAAAAGAATCATTTATATAATGTACATTTCAGTAACTTACCCAACATAAGCTCTCAGGGTCATTTTTCTCATACAATAAGTATGAAAATCAAATTGATCTTCAATAATATCCTCAAAATGCTACAATAATACACAGAATGATAAATAGATAATATTGGACTAATATCTTATCTATTTCATGATAAATAGATAATATTGGATTAATACCTTATCTATTTCATGATAAATAGATAATATTGGACTGATACCTTATCTATTTCATGATATTTCACGAGAGCTTCCCCAAAACAACCCAATCTCCAGTAAGCCCGGGCAAGTTCTGTTTGAAACCACATGCACTGCATCTCGTCAAGCATTTGTAAAGGAGGTAATCCATCCTGTAAATCATTTAATAATATTAAATATAATATAATTATTAACATACTCTTGTGAACATTCCAGCTGTTTCAATAGCCCTTTCGATTTCATTGACACGTAAGAAATACTTGACACTTTTACAATTAACAAATCTGTCTGCTGTGTCCATGGAACGAGCTTCATCCATCCATTTAGCAGCAGCTTCATAATCACCTCCATGCTACAATTATATATGCATCATTACGAACTATCTCTGTATTCTCTGTCTGTCTGTATGTCTATCTTTCCATCTACTTATCTATCTATCTGTCTGTACGTCCATCCATCCATCCATTCATCCATTCATCCATTCATCTTTCCATTTTCCATCCATTCATCCATCCATTCATTCATCCATCCATTCATCCATCCATCCATCCATCCCTCCCATCCATCCATCCATCCATCCATTCATCTATCCATTTATTCATCCATCCATCCATTCATTCATCCATCCATCCATCCATCCCATCCATCCATCCATCCATTCATCTATCCATTTATTCATCCATCCATTCATCCATCCATTCATTCATCCATCCATCCACTATTTCAACATACCTTATATATAGTACTCTTCATCATATATAACTCAATATGAGTAGGGGTGTGGTCTATAGCCTTATTAATATATTCTAATGACAATTTTGAGTCACCAATCATATCATAATGTTGAGATAAGAAAAACCACACCCACAAAAGTGCTGTGGGTGGTTCTTCTGGATCAGGATCTAATCACAAGTGTAATGATAATGTTATCATAATTATTATTAACCTCACCACTGGGATGAAACTTGTTACACGTTTCTAATGATGATAAATATCCATGAACAGTCTCACCAATAATACTAGCCTATTATAATAATAAACATTTGAATAGTCAGCCATTTTGAACAGGAAGCCAATGAAGGTATCTAGAGCTCTTCTAGAATTCTAAAATTCTAAAGAATATTGAGCGATACTTTAATTAGCGAGTGGAAAATGATCAAGCAAGTTTATAAATACACATGTACATATATCATACATATACAGTTAGCCACCTTGTCTGGGTAACGATAAAGAGGTTTTAAATCCATGAATAATGAAGGAACTCCTTTATGAATAGGTGGACGTAAATACTTATCCAACATCTCTTGAAATAAAGGACGATTTACAAACCCAAGAGGTATCCTACGACACACATGAGATCTCGGAAAATCTTCCCTTAAAACTTGATACAATAAGAGTCTGTCCTCATCCGTTGCTATAGTAACAAGCAATAACAAAGCATATCATATGGATATCACATGACTTACGTAGAATTAAACACCTTTCCAGTTTTTCATAATATTCATAATTCTCAGAGTTTCGGACTAAAAGATCTCGATATATTAACTCAGCTTCTCCAAGCCTCTTTTCCTCAATCAAAATCTGACCTATTAATAAATTAATAATGACAAAACTAATTAGCAGTGGGTGTGGTTCCATTGGAATGTTAATTACCTTTAGTTTCTTGATAGCTCAATTCATCCGATATAAACTGTTTGTAAGTGTCTAAATGTCTGAGAGCCTCAGAGTATTTTCTACTCTCAGATAAAAGTTCCACCTCATATAATATCATCTCGCTAAACTCATAATCTGGTAAACTCTAATGAAAAGACAAAGACCCAAACAGTAAGTGGACAGAGACCCAAACCACAAAGACACATACTGTGGGCTGGGACTGAGTCTTTCTATATTCTGCCATCACCTTCAACGCCATTTCATAATCCTTTAACATGTGGTAAGAGAGTGCATACCCAACCCATGAGGATCGTTGAGCTGGACGAACTTTAAGCAATTGATAACGAGTGTCCTAATAAGGAAATCATAAATAGCAAGGGAAGAGAGATGGAAGGGAGGAAGGGAGGAGGAAGGGAGTGTGATGGGAAGAGACAGTAGAAAAGAGAGGGCTTAGCTAACTCACTCTAAAACCTTCCTGATCTCTGATCTGAATTTGTAATAGTGACAAATCTCTGAGTATCTGGACATTCTCCTACAAGTGACCATTATACCATTTATCCATTATACCATACATCCATATACCTATCCATTATACCATACATCCATATACCTATCCATTATACCATACATCTATTGTACCATTTATCCACTATACCATTAATCCATATACATGTACCTATCCATTATACCATACATCTATTGTACCATTTATCCATTATACCATTAATCCATATACCTATCCTTTATACCATACATCTATTGTACCATTTATCCATTATACCATTAATCCATATACCTATCCATTATACCATACATCTATTGTACCATTTATCCATTATACCATTAATCCATATACCTATCCATTATACCATACATCTATTGTACCATTTATCCATTAGACCATACATCAATTATACCATACATACATTATACATTGTACCATTTATCCATTATACCATACATCTATTGTACCATTTATCCATTATACCATACATCCATTATACATTGTACTATTTATCCATTATACCATACTTATCCATTATACCATACATCTTTTGTGCCATACATTCATCACACCATTGGTTCATGTATCCATTACCTTGTCATGTTTGAGTGCATTTCTATAACATTTAATAGCTTCGTTATATTTCTTATCAGATCTTTGTAATAATCCATACACATGCCAACCTGTTGAAATAATATGCTAAGAAAAATGTATATATGTATGTATGTGTATACATGTATGTATATAAATAATGGTTGCTAGGATACAGACATGACTTTTGATGTCATTTTTTAACCCTCTACGAACATTTTCATAAGCTTCTTCTTTTCGTCCTACAAAGTTTAGAATTAATCCTTTCATAGCTAATGTTTCTGAAAGAAGAGATGAATTAAAAATGGTGTATATATTGTGTTACATGCATTTACCCCCGTGTTCAGCAAATTTTGGATTTCCAAGAATTTGTTTTGCAAACTTAAGTCCATTCTTGTATTGTTTACATTCGTAACATCTCTGAGGATATCACATTAGTCACATGACAATATGAAACTGCTATATTTTACATAACACACACTGATAACTCTTCTCTAAGAAATCACATGATTAGTCACATGACAATATCAAACTGGTATATTTTACAAAACTGAATATCTGTCTTACCACAAGCTTCTTAAAAATTCCACTTTCTTTCTGAGGTAACTTCTGATTGGTTGCCATGTCTTGATTGAAGTTACTTCCAGCCAAAGAGAAGATGGCTCCTGGTTTTCCACGTGTAGTGTCACGTGACAGTTTGAGCCCCACCTCCAGACTTTAAAATGACAGAAGTTAGACATGAGGTATTATTTTGTTTATAATAATTTAAAATAATTATTTATTTATTTATTAATATAGACTACACAATTTGATTGGGATAGTGTGGAATGGAGTAAATACAGTCCTGAAGAGAGACACAGGTGATATATGCATTGTATATCATTCATGCGTATATGTACATACATACATACATGTATATACAGATTACGTCATCGTATGATAGAAGATAAACATCGTGGTCATGATTTGATGCATGCTGAAATGATTCTAATATTATTTTCATCTATTGGAGCAGCTCAAGTATTACTTTTTATTTGGAAATATAAACACAAAAGATCGTATCAGGTGATTGGTCGTGTGATATGTCATGTTTAAATTGTACGTGACTGCTTGTCACATGACCTTTGTATATAGGCTGTTACCTTATTTGGAATGTGGGTAATTCCATTATATTTCTGTGTGAATATGGGGTTCTGGAGAATGATAGTTATCTGGTGTATATTCTCTATCATAACACTATTCATTATGTTTAAAGCTACAAGAAGAAAACTACATGTTAAAACACCAAGGTATTTGTGTATTATATCTATCTGTCTGTCTAATCTCTCTATCTATATATATCTATATATATATATATATATATGTATGTATGTATATATATATATGTATATGTATATATATCCACAGGATAGTGTATAGATGGTTTTTATTGATATATCAAATCAGTTATGTGTTAGGAGTGGTTGGATATCTAATTCTTCTTCTTGTATTCACTGGAGTTGGTTTATTTCTACCTGTTACACCTGATGTTATATTAGAGTTTGGTGTGACATTGGTGTTCTATGGTGTATACTATGGAGTAATGGGACGAGATTGTGCCGAAGTGTGTGTTGATTTTATGGCAGCATCAATGACAGTAAGAAAACCTTTCTCAGTTATCTATCTATCTTCTATCTGTTCATACATCCATTCTTCCATCAGTCCATTCATCTATTAAACAACCCATCCATTCATGCTATAATCCATTCATTTGTCCATTTATTCATCCATTCATCCATTCTTAGTATACTACAACTGGTCAAAGTCTTCCTAAAGTTCAGCTCTCAACAGACAAATGTGCTGTATGTGGTCAACAAATCATTCTTCCTTCAACTGAAGGAGGAGAAACTGAACGTACTTACAGACTAACATGTGGACATCTGTATCCTATTAATGGGCGTGGTTATTAATAATGGTGTAGTTATTAATAATGGGCGTGGTTATTAATAATGGTGTGGTTATTAAGAATGGGTGTGGTTTTTCTTAACTATCTCAGTTTTCATGAGTTTTGTATTCGTGGTTGGTGTATAGTGGGAAAGAAACAGATTTGTCCATATTGTCAAGAAAAGGTGGATCTCAAGAGATTGTTTAAAAATCCGTATCCTTAATAAAACAATGTGTATTCATTGTTTTGTTTGTAAACAATATTTTGTTTGTAAACGATGTGTTGTTTGTAAACGATGTATTGTTTGTAAACGATGTGTTGTAAACAGTGTATTGTTTTTAAATGATGTGTTGTTTGTAAACGATGTGTTGTTTGTAAACGATTTATTGTTTGTAAACGATGTGTCGTTTGTAAACGATGTGTTGTTGTAAACAGTGTATTGTTTGTAAACTATGTGTTGTTTGTAAACAATGTGTTGTTGTAAACAGTGTATTGTTTGTAAACTGTGTTGTTTGTAAACGACGTGTTGTTTGTAAACTATGTGTTGTTTGTAAACGATGTGTTGTTTGTAAACGATGTATTGTTTGTAAACAATGTGTTGTTGTAAACGATGTATTGTTTGTAAACGATGTGTTGTTGTAAATGATGTATTGTTTGTAAACGATGTGTTGTTGTAAACAGTGTATTGTTTGTAAACGATGTGTTGTTTGTAAATGATGTGTTGTTTGTAAACTATGTGTTGTTTGTAAACAATGTATTTCTAGTAAACAATGTATACATTATCTTAACTATTAACTATATAACCAGATGGCAAAAGCCTCATATATTATTTGGGCAAATGTTGGATTTCTTGAGATACTGTGTAGTCTGGTTACCAGTGATTCTGACTTTAGTACAAATTATATACTATATACTTCATTTAGAATAATTATTATTTTAGTCAATAATTATTATTTTCAATTAATATTCCATTTTTGAATAATCAACTATCATAATTACATTGTTGTAATTATTAGTTTGTGGGCAGGGCTATTTAAATGGCTGAAAAGCACAGGAGGAGAAGATCTTCCAGTTTCGGATCAAAGATTGATGGGTAAGTCACATAGTCATGTGATAATGCTATGTGTCATGTGATATTTCAGACCTGAACACAGTTTGAATGTAGCACCACCACGAGTCACAATAACAGATACAGGTAGGTATATAATTAATTAACATAATTATGTTAATTATGTATTGCTGAGTAATAGTAATTGGATCAGTAATATTAATTAATGTGATATTAATAAAGTGTTAATAATTAGGACGATCTTTACCAAATGAACTTGGTACTCTGCCTAGAGTGAAACGGCATGAGAAAATAAACCAGTCTCCAGAACCAGTTTATGCAGTAAGTGATAATTCTCTATTCATGAAATCATCCATCTTAATTAATACCCTCCTGATCTTCTCTCCTACAGTATAATAGTCTTGATCATCGTATTGCAGTATTGTACAGCCACTCTTCTTGGCACTCAAAGAACTCTGCAAATATTACAGAATCTACGACAATAAAAGTCCATATTAGTCTAACACAATATCGATTAGGTACTCATCAAAATCCTTGTTCATTACAAAGTCTTGGCATAGTACCAAACAGGTAATCATATTATATCATCCTATCTCAATATTGATCCTTATATTAACAGATACTCAACGAGTGCCTGGTCTGGTCCTTTCCGATCTTTTAAATCAAAAAGACTGTCATCACCTGTAATAATTCGAGGTATTGTACCATCTTCTCCAGCTGCTCTAACAGGAGGAATAGAACCAGGTAATATCTATCTATTTATCTATTTGGCTTTATCTACATGTATCTACCTGTTTCCTAGGTGATCAGATAACTCTCGTTAATGGTAATTCTGTTAATATGATTAATATTGACCAGACACTCCTTTCACTTTCAAATGAGGTTATAATGTTATGACATCATAATGACATCATAATGACATCATAATGATATCATCATTTATTAATAGGTTATTTTTGATGTAATGAAATATCCAAAGGACATACCTCCAGACCTGCCCTTTTCTCCTCCACCAACATTCACAATACCAAAATGGACGCCTAGTCCTCCTCCTTCTCTTCCATTCATCCCTCCTTTGGTTTTATATCTTACATTAGATACTAAAGAAGATGATGCTGCAGAAAAGGTAAGTATACTGTTTGAATTAATGGTTGCTGTTCAGCCATTCCACGTGGTAATGAGGCATTTGGAGGGGGTTTAAAAGTCTCTCCTGTATGCAACAAACCTGCAAATCTGGTCTCTATCTCTCTCCCGTTGTCTGTTTTTGCTTTTTCACATCATATTTTGTAATTTGCAGGATATTTTATACAAATATTCTCCAACTGGTGGAGAAACTATGCTGAACCATCTGACACAACTAAGAGGTGTCATATTGACACTTAGTGATGTCACATCCTCGCTTTTTGGATCGAAAGAAACCTGGTATGTATATGTATGTATGTATTTATGCATGCATACATGTATGTACATGTATATAAGTATAATTGTGTTTAATGTATGTGTGAACTTACTCTAGTTGTTGTTTATGTGTTGAGGAACAGTTATTTCACGTAGCTGGTAAACAGTATGGTAAAGAGGTATTAATAGTAGCACTATCTGTAAATAGGTCAGTATATATAATATATATTATATATTTATAATAATTTATATATATTTTAGAGTAACTTTATCTCAGGTGAAAATAATACTTCAAGCTATCGAAGAATCTCTTATTATGTTATATGGTTCATTACACAAGTAATAGACACATACATACACACATACGTACATACATACATACATACACACATACATACATACATACATACACACATACATACATACACACATACACACATACACACATACATACACACATACACACATACATACACACATACATACATACATACATACATACACACACACACACACACACACACACACACACACACACACACACACACACACACACACACACACACACACACACACACACACACACACACACACACACACACACACATACATACATATGTAATCATACCATTATAATATTCTACTATAGAAACAAAACACAGTACTATATATAATATATATTATAATTTATATGTATTTATTATGTCACAGGGCTTTTACTGAAGATGATGATTCTGAATATCTAGTCTCTTCTGTCCTCTCCTCTCTATTTGATGTTTCTCTCTTTTCATCTTCATATAGTTCATATATACTATCATCATTAACTTCTCCTATGTCACTAACAAGAAGACTTCAATTATCATTCAGAACATCAGTGTGTTACTAAATATAGTTACCATATAATACATTGTTACTAAATATAGAATACAACACATTGTTACTATATATAGAATACAATGCATTGTTACTATATATAGAATACAATGCATTGTTACTATAATAGAATACAATACATTGTTACTAAATATAGAATACAATACATTGTTACTAAATATAGAATACAATGCATTGTTACTATATATAGAATATAATACATTATTACTAAAAATAGAATACAATACATTGTTACTAAATATAGAATACAATGCATTGTTACTATATATAGAATATAATACATTGTTACTATATATAGAATACAAACATTGTTACTATATATAGAATACAGTGCATTGTTACTATATAAAGAATACAGTACATTGTTACTATATATAGAATACAATGCATTGTTACTATATAAAGAATACAATACATTGTTACTAAATATAGAATACAATACATTGTTACTATATATAGAATACAGTACATTGTTACTATATATAGAATACAATGCATTGTTACTATATATAGAATACAGTACATTGTTACTATATATAGAATACAATGCATTGTTACTATATATAGAATATAATACATTGTTACTATATATAGAATACAATACATTGTTACTAAATATAGAATACAATGCATTGTTACTATATATAGAATACAATGAATTGTTACTATATAAAGAATACAATACATTGTTACTAAATATAGAATATAATGCATTGTTACTATATATAGAATATAATACATTGTTACTATATATAGAATACAATACATTGTTACTAAATATAGAATATAATACATTGTTACTATATATAGAATACAATGCATTGCATTGTTACTATATATAGAATATAATACATTGTTACTAAATATAGAATACAAACATTGTTACTATATATAGAATACAATACATTATTTGTTACTAAATATAGAATACAGTACATTGTTACTATATATAGAATACAAACATTGTTACTATATATAGAATACAGTGCATTGTTACTATATAAAGAATACAGTACATTGTTACTATATATAGAATACAATGCATTGTTACTATATATAGAATACAATGCATTGTTACTATATAAAGAATACAATGCATTGTTACTATATAAAGAATACAGTACATTGTTACTATATATAGAATACAATGCATTGTTACTATATATAGAATACAATGCATTGTTACTATATATAGAATACAATGCATTGTTACTATATATAGAATACAATGCATTGTTACTATATAAAGAATACAATACATTGTTACTAAATATAGAATACAATACATTGTTACTATATATAGAATACAGTACATTGTTACTATATATAGAATACAATGCATTGTTACTATATATAGAATATAATACATTGTTACTATATATAGAATACAATACATTGTTACTAAATATAGAATATAATACATTGTTACTATATATAGAATACAATGCATTGCATTGTTACTATATATAGAATATAATACATTGTTACTAAATATAGAATACAAACATTGTTACTATATATAGAATACAATACATTATTTGTTACTAAATATAGAATACAGTACATTGTTACTATATATAGAATACAGTACATTGTTACTATATATAGAATACATTGTTACTAAATATTATATTATATACATAGGCTCAATTAAGTGCCAAATTGAATATATTAGACTCTGCTATTCATAAGACTGATTCCCATACCACTGAACGATATATTCCTCATGGTTCCTGTTTATTCTACAAGGGTTATCTCCTAACATCACATGTCACTTCTGTTCTATTGAAGATGGTTGTCGTACTATGTTTTTCACATAAACTATTAGAGAAAACATCACGTACTACATTGTCCCAAACAATAATATGGAGACAAGTGTTTGATCCCTCAGTTACCTGTAATGTGGATATAGAAAATAGAAGAGGTTTATTTGTTCTTGTAATGGGAATGGTAAGCACCTATGTTCTGTTGCCATGGTAATTGTATCTATGTCCTGTTGCCATGGTTATTCTACAGGAAGAAACTCTATTATGTCAAGTTTTAGAAGGTGTATGTGATAATGAATCTGGTCCTCCTAGTTCATGGGTAGAGAGTGTTCGTAGTGTACTAGAAGATGTACATTGGAGTGGATTATTATCTCAGTGTGAAGGAAGGATTATGGTTCAGTTACCAGTACTAACCTCTGCTGATATTCTATTGGCTTCTTTAGTTTCATCCAGTTCATTTGGGACCAAGCTCACTCCTAAAAGAAGTACAGGATCGATACGTTCAATTAGTACAGGTATATTACCAGGAGGCTATGTCTCTGTGGGGATATATACCTCAGGGGTATGTCTCTCTGGGGATACATCCCTCAGGGTTATGTGTCTCTGGGAATACATCCCTCAGGGGTATGTCTCTGTGGGGATATATACCTCAGGGGTATGTTCAGGGATGTGTGTCTCTGGGAATACATCCCTCAGGGCTGTGTGTCTCTGAGAATACATCCCTCAGGAATATTCATTTATATGTTATTAACTATAGTGGGTGGAGGATCACAGTCTGATTCCGAGTCTGAAATGTCAACCTCATTCTCTGCTTCAAAGACTAAATCAACTAGTATACGATCCCTTGCCAGACTTTCATTTAGATTAAGAAAATCACGATCCAGTCAATCATTAGCAGAGCACACTTCACCTCGAGCTCCATCATCACTTAATAGACCAAATTACATGTGAGTATTATATATAATTATGTATGAATATATGTACATATGTATGCATGTATTTTGTATGTACATACATACATACATTCATACATACATGTACGTACATACATACATTCATACATACATATACATAGGTTAACAGCTGGCATTGAGAATATTTTGTTATATTATGTAACATTGGATGAAGGAAGGGGTGTGGTCATATCACCATGTGATGAACACACTTCTAACCAGCCAGTAAATACTCAATTATTAATTGGATTTAAAGATGTAGTTGGAACGATACATCAGATATTACACAAGAAATATAAAGAGAAGGAAGAGGAGGAAGAAGAGGATGAGATGATAAGGGTAAGTGTATTATATGCAGTCAAATTAGGACTGGACATTTCTATAGCTAACAGTATCCTATTATGGCCTAGGAGATCTATTTAAAATGTTGGGTATTTATTTAAGCTTGGTAATAAGAATTTCAAAATATTTTTTGTTTAGAGACTTTATTTAATCCAGTTGCTATGGTAACACATTTTAATCATTCTTCAGTTATCTAGTTGTGATGTTCATAAAGATAATAATCCTTTTATTAATGAGGGGTGTTCAGTGATTGAACATGGTGTACTAATGGAGTGTTCAATAACAAGCCACACCTCTTTCCCTGTCCCTACATTACAATACTGGGTAGTTGGGTAAGTGATATACATATTAACTAGTATACTGAATATAATAATATTAATTTATAGGCGATTATTTGTTGAAAGTAATCAAGAAGTATACGTGTGTTTTCAAGAGAACTTATCGCAGATTACAATAGAAATGATATATAAATTATTATTTGGAACATTACCTTAACTATCAATAAAACATTTGCTGTTTTAACATAGTACTCATAATTATATTACAATATTATATTTTTAATTATTACATTGGTATTAATGATGTACATACAATATAACAAAGTCACATGACCATATGGGAAGTCACATGACCACGTGTATTTAACGAAACAGAGTTTGAGATATAAACAATGATTATAATTTAGTATTAGTAATATTTTCTCCAAAATGTTAAACATCCCTCCATTTCTGAAACATCGTCAGATAATTTGGCATGGAGGAGTTCCTCTAGGCCATGACCCCCTGTGACAATCATGTGATAGTGGTCTAGAGGTGACGCTATAAGTGTATTTATACCATCAATATGACCTTTTGGTAGTGTCATTAGTGAAGGTGATTGTCCTGGTATTATAGGTAGAGATAAGCATATCAGAACACCAGCACTAGTTCCTATCAGTAATACACTCTCAACTGATACCACTGATGTGATGTGTGGATCTGAACACTTGTGTTGCTTTAATATAGGGTCATAATCTATAGGAGTATAATGGGCGTTAAACAATGATAATTATATTATAAATATTATTAAAAACTCATTACACATTTGTAAATAAATACATACATACATAGCTATGCATGTAAATAGAATACATAGTACATATGCAGTGTTTTCCCCAACAATGGTACCATGGTACTCCCCCACCTTTCAATTTATGCTATTTTACAACACTGATTGAATATTGTTGAACAAATGTTTGTACATACATACATACATACATACATACATACACACATACATACATACATACATACATACATACATACGTACTCTTGAGTGATGATGTTATAGTATTAGTACAATCTAATATTGATATAATATCCAGTGATGATCCAGTTAATGTACACACATACATAGTTAAAGATCCTTCAACACTCAAGAAAATCTGATCACCTTCAGCAACTACACCCACTAAATTATGATGAGATGAGACTTCTAAAAGTTCCTTCTTTTCACCAGATGATAATGACACACCCACTACTTTGTTTCCAGTTGTAGCAACTATCATGTGACTAGCTACTGTTAGACATGTGACACTACATGAAGACGGTTGTGAAAATGTGGTAGTGATACCTACAAAAAAATTAGATGAAATATATTTAATTATAATAGTTATATGGTATGTATATTCACCTGAATCAAGATTGAACTTGGCTATTTGTCCATTGTCTAGCCCTGCCCACACATGATTGTCATGTGACAGAAGACATTTAATAGAAGAACCCATATCAATGCTAAGAGAACTGGCAACATCGAGAGATGACACACCCACTTTTAATAGATACAATATACCTCCTTCAGAACCTAACCAAAGCCATTGTTCACATTCATTAAGTCGGGAAGGATTTAATCTTATATCATTTGAGGTTACACTTTTAATTGAAGTAGGCGGAGCTGATGACGATCTTAAAAAATCTGTTGGAGCGAGATTTAAAGATGTTTGATTAACGTCAGGTGATGGAGTGTTAGTATCAATACGAGATTGGTCAATGTGGGGTTTCACAGGAGTAGTGAATGGATCTTCTTTTGTTGATGAATATAAACTATCAGCTGGAGATGAACTTCTGTCTCTAGAGTCATTAACTATAAGAACATGATAAATGAACTGTACTATGATTATAATGTGGATTACCTTTAGGAGATGTGAAATGACACACACATATAGCACACAAGAGTCGTGAACTTGATAGTGGAAGAGTAGCAACAAGACGTGGGGACGATCCACTATTTGTATTGACAATAGCAACACTGCCACGCCCACAACAATCATTAATACACACAAACAATTCTTTACTGTCAATATGAGATATGGCTGCAGCAGAAAGCTAGAGATGAAACAAACACATGATGTGGTTACATATAATTACATGAAAAATGGCTTTATTGAACAGCTGTACAAACAAAGAATGATTTGGGATATGGTTTAGGGTTATGCACCTGTGCATAAGGTTTGGGAATAAGGATTGATATGGGTGTTGGACTCATGTGTATAATAGTATGGGATTGAGGGTTATTGATATGGGTATTGGACTCAGATGTGTAATGGTATGGGATTGTGGATATTGGACTCATACCTGTGATCCAACTCTACAAGATGGTAGTGTAACTAGAGACGTATATTTAGGCAGCAACACTTTTTGAGAGTTGTGTATATCTAATCCTGATGAGACATTATGATACTCATTACTATCATCGAGTCTCATCATACGATGATGACCACTGAGCATTGGAGAAGAGGCTGCACCAACTTGAGTATTACGTAATAACTGTTCCCAGTGTTGCTTCTCTTTTTGATTTGAGAATATAAGAAAATACTTTGCAGGAGGTGAACTATATAGAGAGATAGATATGCAGATAGATAGATAGATAGATAGATAGATAGATATATGGATGGATGGATAAACTATACGTGATATTACATGCAGACCCTACCCACCTGTCATGTGATATTAAATCCAGTCTACTGGAATCATTAGGAAGTGTTTCTATCTCGTGTTGCTTAGTACTCATTCCTGTTCTAACGTGGTCTAACATGTCTTGAAGAAGGATATTAAGTTCTTGATGAGGACAATGAAGAGCTGAACTAAGTGATGTCATTTGTATTAATAATGCCTCATCTTTCTGTGAGTTATGGAGTATTTTTTCAAGTGTATTATAACGTCTACGTTCTAATACAGGAGCTTGAATAAAATAATTATGAATAATCACTGACATACAAGAGGAAGAATATTTCATTATACATCCACCAATCCATTCATCTATCCATCCATTCATTCATCCATCCATTAATTCATCCATCCATTCATTTATCCATCCATCCATTCATCTATCCATCCATTCATTCATCCATCCATTAATTCATCTATCCATCCATTCATTCATTCATCTATTCATTCATCCATTCATCTATTCATCCATTCATCCATTCTTTCTCTTATATATAAAGAATCATTTACAATACCTGGTGATTGAGTCACAGATAAAGAAGAGAGAGATGAAGACCATTTTACTCGATATCTCAACATATCAGAACTGTTCTGTGTTGAATTGATATTCCTAAGAATTAAATAATCATGAACATTATAATACCATAGTATACTAATAATATACTAATAGTGTATTAACAAGTACGTATACTAATAATATACTAATAAGACTGCCATAGTATACTACTAACATTACCATAGAATACTAAAATATACTAATATGAATACCTTAGTGTACTAATAATATACTAATAACACTGGTATAGTATACTAATAATATACCATGATATACTAAAAATATACTAATACAAATACCTTAGTTACTACTAAGATTACCATAGTATGCTAAAATATACTAAAATATACTAAGAGTACCATAGAACGATATACTAATATACCTCAAGTCACATGACATGCTTACATTAGTGATCCTCTTTTGAAACCAGAACTTCTCCTCCTAGCAGAAGCACAGACTACAGTATCTGAAAATAACATCAATATTCTATCCTTACGATGAGCACTCCCCTTCTAATTAAATCATAATTAATTATAATCATATCTTTAAATCACCATTATGACTCACAATTTCTGTCACTCCATCACATCTTATAAGAGTACTTGAATTTGTTAAGCACTAAATATATCATAAACTTATTATCATATCATATTATATTATACTCACACTTGCTAATCCCTCTGCTGTACTTAATAATTCTCTATGCTGTTGAATACGATCTGACATTCTCTCAGACTCATTAACATGATTAGCAAAGTTAGTTAGTTCTCTCTGAATCAATTCATATATAGATAAATAGATAAATAGATGAATGAATGGATGGATGGATGGATGGATGGATAGATAGATAGATAGATAGATAGATAGATAAATGGACGGAAGGATGGATGGATAGATGGACTAAAGATAGATAGATAGATCATGGTATGTATGTTGAGATGTACCAATGCTTGTTGTAATAGAGTATAATCAGTGTGTGTGTGTGGAGTGTGTTTCATTATATCTTTAACAAATAATAAATAGCGAGGTATTCTCTGAACTGGTTTAATTAACAAGTCTTTAAGACTTAAACGACTTTGATGTCCCCTGGTACAATCCTAAGATAAAATAACATAATATATGTTATATATAATACACACATATATACATACATACATACATACATACATACATACATACATACACATACATACATACATACATACACATACATACATACATACATACATACATACATACATACATACATACATACATACATACATACACATACATACATACATACATACATACATACATACATACATACATACATACATACATACATACATACTAAGGATGTGCGATAATATCGATATAGTGATATTTTCATCACTGAAGTAATTATCGTGATAGCGATATCAGGAATCTATATCGCGATATAATTATAATATTCATTATTATTAATTTCAATAATTATTATTGCTTGAAAAATGGGTTCATGCATGCGCAGTTCAGTTTGTACACAAATGGCTAGGCTAGCAAGGAAGTTGAAGGATAGCATGATTCGTTGGCTCCATTTGTAGGAGCCAAGAGCAAGATCTGGCAGTTATTCAGATTCAAGGTCGATGCTCTAACTAAACAGCAAAGAGGTAATTTGTCATTTGTGAAGGGGCATTTGCCTTACAGTGACAACATACTAGTCTCTTTTATCATTTGTGGATTTGCTACATGGAGGAACACAAAGCTTTAAAGTATCGCGATTATCGTGATAAACTTTATATGATAATTGGAACAGAAAATTTTGATGATACACATCCTTAATACATACATACATACATACATACATACACACACATACATACATACATACATACATACATACATACATACACATACATACATACATACATACATACCTATATATACATATTTACAATAAAATATTTCATAATCGAAACAGTGAATTTCAAAGATAACATAACACTGTTTATATTACAACAAAATAAACAGAATTATTTTGACTAACTTGTAGTTCACGAGCTAGTACAGGCTGAGATTGTATACATGATTCTATTGATGATCTGGCTTGTGAGTAATGTTGAATATATTTACTATATACATTCAGTAGATGATAACTGGAGAACTGTAATAATAATAATAATAATAACGAATGGATGTATGGATGGATGGATGGATGGATGGATGAATGGATGGATGAATGGATGTATGAATGGATGGATGAATGGATGGATGAATGGATGGATGAATGGATGGATGAATGGATGGATGAATGGATAGATAAATAGACAAACAGAGAGACAGACAGATAGATAGATAGATAGATAGATAGACAGATAGATAGACAGAATCACTTACCATATCAACCAACACATCTCCTATAAGTTGTTCATCACTCCAGCTTGTGTTTCTATCTTCAACTCTGTCAGCAAATTCATTATGAAGTAAAGAAAGCTCTTCTACTGAACAGAACAGCTCTTTAACAGGAGTACATTCCAGTACACCATTCTGACTTAACAGCTTCATATAATCCTAAACATACATGTACATAATTATGAATATGTACACACATATACATGTACACACACATACACATGTACATGTACACACATATAAATGTACACACACATACATGTACACACACATACATGTATACACACACACATACATGTACACACACACACATGTACACAAACAGACAAAACAGATGCAACACAATACATAATCATGTAATCCCATTAGTGTTAGTGGGGGATCATATTATATTACATAACAATACCTGTGATAATACTTTTAATGAGAGAATATATGACTGTTCAGTTTCCAATAGAAATGATATGACACGATGTCTCATTAACATCTATATAAAAATTACATTCTCACTAGATACATACATACATATATATATCTATACATATATACATACATACACACATATATACATACATACATACATATATATATATACACATACATGTACATGTACATAACATACACTTATTTACATATATAATTATGAAACTGGCAGTCTCTCTTTGATGATGTGGGCAGTATATATCAACAAGAAGACAATTAACTAACTATCACTAGCCTTAAAAAGGCATTGACATTAGTAATGCCAACAATATGATTTGTTAACTTGTGTTAGGGTATGTACACTAACATTTTAACTGGAAATGAAATCATCAGTTTTAAGACAATTAAATTCAACACCATTGATTCATATATTCATCCATACATACATCCATTTATCTATATCTATCCATACATTTATCTATATATCCTTGTACATCATTTAATTTACCTCTTCGTGAGTAGTAACAGAATGATCATGAAAATGAGTATTAAATGATTGTGATCGAGTAGCCATTCGACATGGTAATTCACTATTTTTCAATTTCTCGACTATACCTTTCCTAAGGCAATGTTCAGAGGTTAATAGATCACTATCGAATGGTAAGCTAGATGAACGAGTCAAACTAGTTTTATGTTTGACTTCAGTATGAGGTGCTGTTAAGTGCCATCCCTCAGTCTTTGTAGGTGTCACAACATTTAGCGTCACAGCTTCATCAGTTGTAGTAATATTAGGTTGTAAAGTATCTTCACTTCCAACATGAAAAGAGATAGCAGATGATGAGGGAGAGGGAGAAGGGAGAGGTAGCTCTCTTTGTATAAAGTCCTGGTGGAACCACTGACTCGTAGGACGCTTGAGTTTTCTTGATAAAACTGGAGAACACAGTACTGTACGAGGAAGTGAATTAGACTTACGAACTGAAACTTTTTGTTTAATTCCAACGATTCGTGGTGAAGTGAGATCTTTACAAGACCCAAAATCAGAACTTAGAGGTAACTGAGTATTTTCAGAGTCTGAAAATTCGGAACTTTCATATAACTGAAATCCAGTACTTCCTTGAAATTCAATTGATTGTCTGGTCTGTACAACTTTGTGTTTAGTTCTAGCAGGATCAGTATCACTACGTAGTCTGTTCAGTCCAAGTAATAAAGGACTCAATGGAGAGTTATTACCACTAACAGGACTGTCTGTACCTTCACTGTTTTTTCTTTTCTCTTTTGATCTTCCTCTCATTGAACTAAACAAACTACTTGATTTCTTCTTTTTCTTGTCAGATAATTTATTCGATAATACCTCTAACCATGAAGATTCTGTAGATGGAGTATGCTTACTCTTCCAGGCCATACCATTCATAATGTCGCTATTACAGTTCAGTGGTAAACTGCTACCCCGGGGTAGAGAATGGTAATGACCTGTCCTGTAACTGTCCTCTACAGCACAAAGCTTTTTAACACTTATGTCTTCATCTTGTTGCGAACATAGTTGATTGGACTCTTTTTGCTCGATAACACAATCCAGATTACTTGATCTATGCCTAGCTGAAGAGTGTCTGGATCGTCTCCTGAACATGCTTCTCGTATCATTTACTGTATTTCTTCTCTGCAACAGATGAGGTGTCCGTACATCATCGTCTGGATCTTTGATATTTGGTGATAGCAACATCACTATGTTGATTACGAAAAGCGTCTCTTGTGTAGTCTTTTAATAGCAAGAAGTATGCTGCAAAAAATAATAGTAAACAGTTTAATAACTAAACGATATTATGCATGTGAGTACATGTGGTTGACTGGTTGTGTCTATTATAATTATTCATTATTAACACCTTTTTGTAAAATACACCCACCCACCCACCACCCTCCCTCTAATGGCAATCCTGCAATATCTGTTGCTGTGTCTCCTCTTGT
Source organism: Petrosia ficiformis (assembly GCA_947044365.1). Taxonomy (NCBI): domain Eukaryota; kingdom Metazoa; phylum Porifera; class Demospongiae; order Haplosclerida; family Petrosiidae; genus Petrosia; species Petrosia ficiformis. The sequence goes on along the minus strand of OX345652.1, from coordinate 4,932,263 downwards.
TAGTAGCTGTTAGTGAGGCAGACAGTAGCCTTCATTCTCAAGAATGGATATGTTATCCTACAGCTTTAGGAAGACTTGGTTAGTCTTTGTTCCTGTTTGCAAGGAAATGGATCTTTGCATGTATATATAAATATTATATATATATAATTATTATATAATATTATTACAGATGTAGTTGGTGGGAAAGTTAACAAGACTCTTTGTGGTAAAACATGTGCATCTCGTTCTGATCCATGGATTGGTTACATTGGTGCAGTGGTTGCTGTATTGGGATTTGGTAGTAACTTTCTTCCTGTAAAGAAGTTCGATACTGGTGACGGTCTTTTTTTTCAATGGATCTTGTGTATTGGAATATGGTTGGTTGGTTTAGTCGTCAATATAGTCCGTTATCAACCTCCATTTTATCTACCTTCGTTAATGGGAGGGTTTCTATGGACTACTGGTGAGTACATTGGTGCAGTAAAATAAACATTAATCATATTTCATAGGGAATATATTGTGTGTGCCGATCATCAAAATGATTGGTTTGACAATGGGTTTAACGGTATGGGGCTCTACAAATCTAATAGCTGGCTGGATTAGTGGAAGGTATGAAGTATCAATGTATATAGATGATATCATTATGAATTCATTAGGTTTATTATTAATCAGGACCTTAGCTGCACTAAATTAAATTATGGAGGCGTGGCTGCTGTTTTAATCAGGTTAAAAACTTATGAATATTAATAACGCAAAAGATACAGTAATTATTTTATTATCATAGTACGTTTATATTAGCATTCGTGAAAAGTGAAGGTAAAAAAATAGAAGATAGAACAGCTCTGACTGAGGAAGATCCTTTAATTAACACAAGCAGTAGCACTTCATTATCTGGATCACTCAGAGATAGACTGGTAAACAATGACTTTTAAAAAATCAGTAATATACTTCTCCATGATTAGGTTCGTGGACGTGGTAGTTCCTCAAAAAATAATGGGACAGGTGGTACATTAACTTTTAGTCCTCGTAAAAGTATTCTCTCAGGGACTGAAGAACCATCTCATGAGAACGAGGAAGATGAGGACACATCATGGGTTGATAAATTAGGAAAATGGCCAAGAAGAATAGTGTAAGAAATTAAGTTTTACATTCTACTAAATAGTTAGGCTAATGTAGTCACCAATATGCCACATCACAGAATCAGTGATTAGTATAATTATTGTATTATGAAGGTGCTTGATTATTTTACCTGTGGGCTGTTAATTTCATTTTCTATTTAGGGTATAACTATTTTCACCTCTTAACTTTCCCCTCAGTGGATTCTGTTGCTCTCTTGGTGCCGGATTTCTATTTGGTTTTCAGTTTTTAGGAGTAGAGTATATGAGAATGTGTGATGATAAGTTACACTCTTGTAATGGTGAGCTCATTGTAAATAATGACACAATAATGACACAACAATCAACATAAAATTCTTGGTAAACACCTATATATACAGGTAACCATGGTAACTTGTTTTTTTTTACACAGAGTTGGATTATGTGTTTGGTCATTTTACTGGTATTCTGTTGGCTAGTACATTGTGGTTTATAATGTATTCTATATTCAGGCGAAATAAACCACAGGTTTATCCTAAAGTGATTCTTCCTGCACTTGCTAGTGGAATAATGTGGGGCATTGCAATGGGTAAACCTATTTGTATACATCTTCCCATATATCCATCTCTTCACCTCTACATACGTGTATATCTATTGATACATATGTCCATCTCTTCACCTCTACATACATGTATATCTATTGATACATATGTCCATCTCTTCACCTCTACATACATGTATATCTATCCATACATATGTCCATCTCTTCACCTCTACATACATGTATATCTATCCATACATATGTCCATCTCTTCACCTCTACATACATGTATATCTATCCATACGTATATCAATTCCTCTGTACAAATATCTCTTTACCTATACATCATACAATCCCTTACTATATCTATCTCTTCTTCAGTTGGCTGGTTTGTTGCTAATGAACATCTATCACTTGCCGTTAGTTTTCCTATTATCACAGCTGTAAGTTAATACATGAATATCATGACATGTTAGATATTACGATTCATTACAGGGACCAGGATTTGTCAGTTCAGCTTGGGGCATACTTTTATTTAGAGAAATAAAAGTAATTAAGAAAATATGACAAATACATAATTACCTTATATATATATTACATAGGGATGGAAGAATATCGGATTGTATTTTGGAGCTTTCTCTATTTCCTTGAGTGGTTTAGTAATGGTCGGTCTGTCCAGCTGTAAGATTCACTGCTAGGTTTTATCGGAGCTTATGTGGTTTATTAATAGAAATAAAGATATAGATAACTAGGACTAAGTTATGTTATTATTTTGTGTGAGTTGTATATAAAGACTGTTCATTACTTCACTGAAAAATCTGTTAGGTACATGTATAAAGAAAGAGGCTAAAATGTATACTTAAGCAGTACACATAAGACACGCCTCTTTATTTTGTATTGAACATGCTAATGCTGCTGCTTCTTTTTCATGATCAATTTCAGATTCTCCATTTTGACGTGTTTCTTGTAACAGTTTCTGGTCAACAGTAAACTGAATGGCATTAGCAGCTGGTCTTGTTCTCAGATAATACATACCGGTTTTCAAACCCTATAAAATATACCGATCATTAAGAGACTCATTCTAAAACCAATCCTCATTCTCATACCTTTTTCCAAGCATAAAAATGCATCGAGGTCATTTTCCCAAAGTTAGTCTCAGCCATATGGACATTGAACGACTGACTCTGGTCAATAAAGGCACCTCTATCTGCAGCCATATTGATTAAAACCTTTTGAGATATTTCCCAAACAGTCTTGTAGAGTCTCTTCAAGTCATTTGGTATCGCATCTATTTCCTATAATAAAATAATTAGAGCTCATCTTCAACATGACCTAAAAAAATGGTTTTTGAACTGCGCATTATTTTTCATGTATGTCAAATTTCAATCCCATTGCTTTGAGTAACAGTATAATCATGTATTAACCTTATGATATTAAACTATACACTATATTACATGTACATATAGAGTTACAGTATAATCATGTATTAACCTTATGATATTAAACTATACATTATATTACATGTATCATATCATAATTTTGAGGTAAAAAGACTAGTAATGTAATTAAAACCACATTTGTCAATGGTGTGATATGGTATAGTGTAGTAATGTTACCATAACAGACAGACATACCTGTATAGAGCCATTATGTGAAATAAGTTTATGCTTCATAGTCTCGTTCCAAAGACCTAATTCTGTGAGATCCTTCATCAAATGAGAATTAACAATCTAAAAAATGAATCAATTAATTACTATCTAATTAATATTCATTGACAATCTTAATTACCTGGAATTCTCCTGATAGTACTCTTCTACTATATATATTACTAGTATAAGGTTCAATGGACTCGTTGTTACCAAGTATTTGAGCTGTTGATGCTGTGGGCATTGGAGCTAACAACAAACTATTTCGAATACCAAATCTGAAAATAGAAATTATATAAACAATATGTAGGAATATTAAAACCACAAGATTGGGATGATACCTCAATATAAAAAACACTTCCATATAACCCTAAAAGGGTTTTGCCAAATTGGCTCAACAATGGTTAATGTGTGCGCCATTGGGAATGGCAATTAACAAACAGTTAATGCTGTTAGTGACAATATAATCACACCATCTGGCCCAAAGAGAGAACTGTGCAGTGCCAAATAAGAAACTCTTTAGGCCATATGAGCTTATCAAAAACGCTAAACTCTACATTAATATAGCTCAAACTACTTATATAGAGTTATTGTGTATGTAATGTAGGACACATGTACTCACTGTGATATTTTCTTTTTCAATAATTTCCAGTCCCAAAGTGTAGTAGGTGTAACATTCCACATATCATACTGGAGAATCTGTAATAAGGAGTATCATAAAGAGTATCAATATTATAAACACTTACTCACCCCTTTACTGACAGGTGATCCCTCATAAGTTTCATAAGGACCTTCTCTCTCAGCAATCTCACACGAAGATGTGAGAGCAGCATAGTACAATGTCTCAAATATCTGTTTATTAAGCATTTGGGCCTCATCACTATCAAATGGATATCTCATTAATATGAAGGCATCAGCTAGTCCCTGAACACCAATTCCAATTGGACGATGTCGAAGGTTTGATTTTTTTGCCTCCGATACAGGGTAGTAATTAATATCAATAATACGATTTAGATTACGAGTTACTACCTATAAGAATACAATATTAATAACATAATCACATGATCATCACATGTTTACAAATGTAATCACATGATTGTCACATGATATGATATATAAAGTCAGAGTGATTGATGTTGACAATATAATTCAGTTTACCTGTTATTACCTACACATGTGATTATCATATGATATATCACATGACAAACATACCTTCGTTACTTCAAATAGCTTCTCAAAATTAAATGTTTTGTCAGAATTAACAAATCGAGGTAATGCAATGGACGCCAAATTACACACAGCAACCTAATGAATGAATTAATAATAATAATAATATTATTATATATTATATATTATTACCTCATCAGGATCAGTATATTCAATGATCTCGGTACATAAATTACTGGATTTTATAGTTCCGAGATTCTAGATAAATAGATAGATAGTATAGATTATGTATATATAGATAAATAGATAGATTATGTACGTATAGATAGATAGTATAGATTATGTATGTATAGATAAATAGATAGATAGTATAGATTATGTACGTATAGATAGATAGTATAGATTATGTATGTATAGATAGATAGTATAGATTATGTATGTATAGATAGTTAGATGGATAGACCTGTTGGTTGCTTTTCCTGTTACAGCTGTCCTTATATAACATATATGGAGTTCCAGTCTCAATCTGAGACTCCATAATAGCAAACCACAATTTCTGTGCCTTTACTTTAGTTCTGGCACGACCTTCTTGTTCATACCTGTTACCAGAACCAGTCAAACCAGTTATTAAATAAAGATCACACTCACTGTTCATATAGTTTAACAAAATCTTCTCCCCAGGTATCCTGAAGTCCAGGGCACTCATGAGGACACATTAGTGACCATTCCTTGTCTTCATGGACTCGTTGCATGAAGAGATCGGGTATCCACAGAGCGTAAAATAAATCTCTAGCTCTCTATTTAATGGATTTAATAAATCATTATATTACATATAATAATGTTACCTGTTCCTCTTTCCCATGATTCTTTCTGAGATCAAGAAATGAGAATATATCAGCATGCCAAGGTTCCAAATATATAGCAAAAGCACCAGGACGCTAATTAATGAATATTAATAAAGGGGTGTGGTTATACACTATACACATACCTTATTTCCTCCTTGATCAACATATCTAGCTGTGTTATTAAATACTCTCAACATTGGTACAAGACCATTAGACGTACCATTAGTCCCCGCTATATAACTACCACAAGCTCTGATATTATGAACAGACAATCCAATCCCTCCAGCTGATTTAGAAATATTAGCACATAATTTCAATGTGTCATAAATTCCTTCAATGGAGTCATCCTTCATTGTCAATAGAAAACATGATGATAATTGAGGACGACATGTACCGGCATTGAAAAGTGTGGGTGAGGCATGTGTAAACCATCGTTCAGACATGAGATTATAGGTCTGAGGACAAAGTATAGGATTAAGACTGTGTCCATAAGGAATGAATATTAGTACCTCTATGGCTGCATCTAAATTTTCTCCATGTATACCAACAGATACTCTCATTAACATATGTTGAGGTCTCTCGGCAACTATAATAATAATAATAATAATAATAATTACTGTTTATAGAATACACACATATAGGAGTCGAGTAATACCTTTGCCATCAATCTTGAGTAAATATGATCGCTCAAGTGTCTATATAATACGATATGTATAATTATATACATATTATAATTATTATGTGAACATCAACAGATACATTGATAAATGTTCCAGTTAGCAAAACCAGTATGGTTATTGTAAGGTGTAACCCCATTCAAGCCACATGTGTGAAGTAACTGTATTTATATGTTATATGGCCGACATAAAAAACACTTTTGTATCTCTTCAACAAGAGGTTGGAACATCAGCCAAAATTAACAATGTAAATTATACAATGCTAACTAAGGTATTGTGAGTTGTACATAACTAAGTTACAGGTTACTATAGTAACTAGAATATCTACGTCTTATTCATCACATTAATTAAATACACACACACACACACACATATATTGCTATAACGTACCTTAAATCCAAAATATGAATAATTATAATCTCTGTCGTATATAATAGCCGA